>JACFYI010001679.1:255413-267235 GCA_014898755.1 Handroanthus guayacan
CTGATCATAATTAAGTGGCACCTTGTCATTGGGATCATTTGCAGCAACAGTACCCACAGGACTTCCACAATATGTCACAACCGCATTCTTCAGCAATCTCCAAGCCTCCTTTTCAACCTCAGATTCCTCTTTACCAACTTTAACATTCCTGGATTTATTCAAGCTCTCATTTCTTACATCATTTTCAACATCCCCAACCTCCACGCCATCATCCTCTCTTGCTACTGCATTCTTATCCAAATCAAGTTTCTCTACCACCAGTGGCTTAACATTAAGCCCACCCTGCACATAAATCCTCTCGAAATTCTTGTCGTTTACACGGGTTTCAACAGATGTCGACAAATTCTTGACACTTGATGCAACACTAGCAACCAGATAACGGGCTCTTTTGTTAAAACTACAGCTGGAGGTGCTCGAGAAAATCCTTGATTGCCCCCAAGTTGAATTGGGTGCAAAATTCGGCTTCCGGGATTGGCTCAAAATGGTTTTGAACCCGGAAACACGGGGTGAATAGCTATGAAAATTATTGGTACTACGCCTGAAATTAGACAAATTCGTGGTGATGGATGAAAACTTGGGGGATTTGGGAAGATGAACACCCAAAAAGGGAGTAGTCTTGCAAGGTAACAAGATTCTACAACAGGCCTCCATGTTTATATCTATGATTATATATATTCGAAAGAACTATCAAGACCTAGAAATGAAACAAAAGAGGCAAAAAATAGATTACTAATTGCTCAATATCTGTGTTAGTAAGGATAATTAATATCCGATTTTATGCAGCAAGATCTAGTCGTCCCGTATTCAGAAATAGGGACGTCAAAATGGAACAGGGCAAGATTTCAGATATTGTGGAGGAAGTCAAGGATATATAGCGGCGTGTGAAAGATTCGTGGGAAGTGGGCAACCGATCGAATGGTTAGTTTGCCATATATAGAGGGCGGTTGGCGGACTGATATAATGTTAGAATATCTGCCAACCTTTTCTTTTTTCATGTTTTTTTCTTGGCTCCAAGGCAATTGTTAAAATGAGAAAAAGCAACAATGGCTAATGAAGTATGTTATCTTGGGGGGAAAAAAAGGTTCTTTTTAATTCTAAATTTATTGTTTTTTTTTTAAATATTTTCTGAAGTGTTTCAAGACAAAATTTTAAATTTCCTTTTTTTTTTTAAAAAAAAAAAACACATGTATTGATGTGACAGCATTAATTTTTTATTTTTATATGTAAATTAATAATATAAAAATACACGAAATCTTCTGTTCAATATTTTCTTATGTAAACATTGCGGGACAAATGGGACTTGTAGCAGAAAGCATATGGATGCACCTTCTTCTTCTTTTTAATTTTTGGTCCATTAATGACAGATTAGAAGATAATATTTGCCAGTTCAAAACTTTAGTTTTAATTTCAATTATTAATTTTTCAAACATCAATATTGTTATGGCACAGGTGATAAACGTTTATACTATAAAATTAATTTTCATTAGAATTTAAAAGAGATATACGTGGAATTGTAATAATAGAATATTGCCCCTAGGCAAAAATGCATATATTTGTCACAAAAATATTCTTTCGTGGCATTGTAAAAATGCAATAATTTATGAGTATTGTGTATTTTCAAGTGTTAATAAATAATTTTTTGTAATATTGCAATGCGATGTTTATATTCTTCACAAACATGTTACATAATATATTTTGATGACATATGGATAATGTCATTTAATGGACTTTGATGGGTATTTTAGCATGTCATTTCAACATGTCAAGTTATCACACTTTTGTGGCACTTTAATTGTCTTGTAAGGCATTTTTTGTTGGTATCTAGCCATGTTGCTTAATTATTTTTTGTTGCGTTTTAGCATGTTTAAATGTTAGTCCATATTACGAATTTCACTTTGTGCATATGTAAAGTATAACATTTATATAATTTTTAAGACACGCAATCATATACAAAATTATCACAATAATTAATGCTATATGTGGCATTTTTTGGTACCTCCTTTTACCTTTTGTTGTAGTCGATAATATATATTTCAACTATAATTGGAAATATTATTATTTTTTAATCCACAAAAGAATGAAAATTTTCCTACCCGTGATTAGTGCAGTCTAAACTATAATTATTTAGGTGAAAGTAACCAACTGATTTGGTGTTCAGTTAAACACATCAACTAGTTATGAAACTATATTGAGTCATAAAATATACTTAATTTCTTTTTTTTTTCTTTTGTTTCCCCTTTTTTGAGTTATCATTTATGTAGAATAATGTGGTTGTAATAGTTTAACTACAATTTTGTGAATATTTACCTTAACCTCTTAATACTTAACCACAAAAAATTAGTGATCTCCAATGCACACTTGTGAAGAGTGACTCCTAAAATCAACCTAATTAAAGCTGTCATGCATACCCATGTGTTGTTTGGAAGGTATTTGATGTGGATGAGGCTTTAAAGAGGCCCAAATGGTATATTTTGATTACTATAAATATGCTGGCTATTGTAGGTGAAAAATTTTACTATTCATTAGCTTACCCTCTCATTTTTTACTGTTTATTATCTTGTTTCGCAATCCACACTGACTTAAGTATCAAAGGATTATCGAAATAGCCGCCTCTGCTACTTTAACGATCTTTGATTACAAGTTATCTCATTCTTTCACAAAGTGTTTGGACTCCAGACTAAGGCCCTACTTGCAAAATAATTAACTTCACTTCACAAAATCACGAGAAGACCTCTTGCACTTGTCACTAAAATATTTAACCTAATTACCACCAAACTCAAAGCTGCCATAATTTGTTTGGAGATGATTTATTTGTGTTTGGTTATTATATTCATTTATGAAAAAACAATATTAGCTTATGCCATGTCATTACCTACTGCCTAAATATTGTTCTGTCCATAATCTATACAAAAGTTCGGACCATATTTTTATGGATCAATTAAAATCAATGTTCCAACAAAAGAAAACAACAAAATAAAATGCAAATGAGAATTTGGACATTGTATTCTTGTTTTTTTAGTGCATTTTCATCCGCAAAGGAAGATAAGTACGAGTGACGTTGGACTAAAAATCTCATCCACCAATTATTAGCTAAAATTGAAATGAAAAGGGCAACCCTCTATTTTTTCTGTCCACTACAATAGCTCCACGTGACAAAAAAAAAATTGGAATTTGAATCCTCCATTGCTTTGTGAGGCCTGGATTTCCATTTTGAATGGATGGACAATTAAGTGCAGGGAAAAAAAAGAAAGAAAAAAAAAAAGGAAAAAAAGAAAAGAAAGAAAGAAAGAAAGAAAGAAAAAGAAAAAAAGAAAAGAAACAAAAAGAAGGGGAAAAAAAAAAAGAAGAAGAGATAAGTGTGGGGACATCCACTTTGGAAAGTGCACGAGGAAATGATGCCGAAAGTTTTTGCGACCCAAATTATAAGATTTGACATTTTATCCACACTAGAGTTGGATAAATGGATAATGCCTCTTCAGAAATTATTATTTGAATTCTCCTATTTACTATTCTTCTTTTTAATTAACTAATGTGGCATCCCAATATTGTATTTGGACGAAAGCCTAAAAAAGATTAAAGTTGTGGCCCAGATGAATTTTCCCCAATGAGTGAAGAAACCGGGAAATTTGCACTTTTGGTCCATAACATAAGCTTTTTAATTTCCCTTTTGGTCCATAACATAAGCTTTTTACGATTTTGATATGGATGTTTTATGTTTTAGAATTTAAATTTATTTTAAAATTCACAAGATAACATCATTAATAAATGGATTTATATTTAAATCCGATTTTTGCAATGATATTGATACATAATCGAATGTAATCGCTTCTCTCAAAAAAAATATTTAAATCCGATTTGAAAAGTTTGTCATTTTTAAGATCTTGAGAAATGTTAAGACTTTGTATACACAGAAGAGTGCTATAAAGCTTTTTAGGAGTTGAAACCACACTTGAATACTCAAAACTAATAACCATTGAGTTGTTGTATTTAATGAAACAATAAAGTTTATCGATGAAAGAGCATTCAAGAACGACTGTATGCTCATTTACTAGTGAGTGTTATGAAGAGTTAAGAAGTAACAAATTGAAACTAGCGTTGGTCACATGTGAGAAATCTGCAACCTTAGTTTTATGAGTCCCATAACACTACAATCCAACTACCCATCCCTTAAGCTAGGTCTTCTTTAAAAGTGTGTTTGGATAAACTTATTTAAAACACCATATAACATAAAATTTACAATAGAAATAAATTCAAAGCTTGTATAATTTGGTTTTAATTATGATTTTTATCTAATAAACCTAAATTATTATATATACCTTAATTATGATTTTGTCATTACAACAATTTATCTGTATAAATAATGATATACAGAAATTATTATTATATTATTTTTTATGAAAATATAAGAAGGATAAACAAAAAATTTATTCATTATTGTATTTTTTTCGATTTGGATTTGAATTATTTTTGAATTTTTATCAGATTTAGATTTGATACCCACAAATAAATAAAATCTATAAGATATGAATTTGAATTCGAATATGGATTTATTAATGGGATTTGGATTCGAACACAGTCCCTGCGCAAAGGCCCATAAACACTCATCTTACTTGAGGCATGCTTGAGCCACTTCAAGCCCACTTTCTAGACAACTATAAATTGTATCATGGGCCCCAAATCAGATTCTGAACATTTCTGCAGACCTTGTCCATGTGAAGGTTCTTGCCAAAACAACCAATTGAATACATGCTACGTAATTGTGATAAAATTTTATCACTTGAAACATAATTGCTTACCAAATGCCCATTATGAATTGTTATAAAATTTATTATGACAATTATATTCTCTCTTGTAGACTTATATAGCCCTAACCGCCCTTTGTCTTCTCCCTCTTCCATGCTTTTTCTTTTTTTCTCTTCGGCAACGGTGAACCCTAGTGATGACCGAATGACCTAACCATGGGTTTTGCTTCGTTCAGAGGCGACTTCACAATAACCCTTCTCGCACCAACATTACAAATCCATCCCTTGTTTTAGTATAACACTAACCGCTATCCATCTGAACACCCTAATTTCTGACAACTCCCATCGTCATCTCTATGTTGAATGTTACGTACCATTATCCTTATACTCCGTATAGGCAGGAAGTTATTCCTTGATACCTAATTTACTTTCTTTTCTTTATGTTTTCTTTTTGTGATGCGTGTATTCAGTTCTTTTTGTTTTTATTTAGTTTTTTTTCTTTTTTCTTTTTTGATTCTTGTTGCCCTTTTTTGTGTTTTCTTTTTCCTTCTCACACAAGTGCTCTCATCCACATCCCCCGTTGTCAGTCACGGATTGCATGGATCAAATAGTTGACTTATTAGGGAAAGAGATTAGTGTTGACTATAGTGGAGGAGGAGGAGTCAGTACTTCCAGTGAATAACCAAAGGCCGAGGTTTGTTCATAATCCTTAAATGGTGGCTTGGAAAGTGGTATTAGCAAGGGCTTATTCATTAATGGTTCTAAAAGGGCATTTAACATGGCTCATCCAATTGGTTAAGAACATGGACTTACAAATGCTACTAGGTAATATTTTGTCGAAGGTTGCCCTTGGTTGGTTGACAAGTATGCATTAATTTTATGCAAAGTACATATTGGAGAAGATCCAATGCTAGTGAATCTGAACAACTTAGATATCATGCTCTAGGTACAAAATATATTCCCGTCCTATATGACATTGGAGGTTGCAGAGCAGTATGGGATGAGGGTTCGTAGTTTTTTGGAGTTACTACCACCAAAAATTGATGGAAAGAGAATGGTAATACAGGTAAAGGTCAAGATAGATGTTACAAAAAGAATTCAAAGGGGTTTCAAACCCCGTATGGTAAATGAGCAGGCTTGTTAGGTAAGTTTCGAGTATGAAAGAGTGGCAATTTTTTTCTTATCTTTGTACTATTATTGGTCACCTTGAAAAGAGATGCCCAAACCGATATGAAGAACATTTTCGTAATCCAAGAGAATCATTTGATTATGGCTGATGGCTTCTGGCAAGTGCAATGCAAGCATATGGATCAGATCAAGCATGAGAGATACGGTCTCACCTACCACTTTCACAAACTTCATATACATGAATTTGATGTTTAGTCAACAAAATGCCAAATGGACTAGTATGTTTGAGTTTAATGTCAGAAGAGGTGCTATCCCATCACTCCAAAACGATACACAAATCCTACCCTCAAACCTTACGGCTATTAAACCTACACTATAGATTTTGTCTCAAAAACTACATATTCCTACCATGATGCATAATCTTATGAATTCCCACTCTACTCTTAGTAACCATACAACAAATTGTCCAATGATGTCTACCAACTCATGTAAATATTGTCATGATGCCACGCCTTCACATACCTAAAACCTCAAACATTAGCTTACCTAAAATCTTCAGCAAAAAACCAATTCCATATCCCCAAACCATATGCATAGCACTAAAAAATCTACTTGTAGCCCCAAAGAAAATATGTTTTGCTCTTTTTGGAATAAAGGACTGTCCAATGGACTAGCTCTTCTTGGAAGAAAAATGTGGTGGTATCATTCCAATCCTACTACAAACATCATATTGATGGGAAGGTTGTGTATAGGAGGTTTCTACATATGATACTTTCATTTTCGACGAGGCAATTTTACTATCGACGAGTTCTCTAAAGAAGTTTTGGAGTCATGTGGTAAAGCATTGGGACAGTGAGTCAATGAGGAAATTAAAATTTAATATTGGTCTAACCAAAATTTGAACCAGAATTTGCAAGCAAACTTGGTGGCTATTCTTGATTTCCAACCAATTGATCGACATGCTATCTGTTTTAATTGGTGTGTTGGCTAAAGTGGGACGAAGCAAGAGAGCCTTTTCGACTACATGATGGAACGAGTCTAGAATAAATCCAAGGATAGGGGAAAAACAGTTGTTGATGGCAAGGCAGGAAATGCCAATAAAATTCGTCCTTCAATCTATTTCAACATATGTGATGAGCATCTTCTTGCTTCCAAAATCCTCACTCAATGACATTAAGAGGCTAATCAAACGCTTTTGCTGGCAAGGAAGCCATGATCAAAGAATTGCATGGAAACAATGGGACGCTGTTTGCTACATGAAAAAAAAAAATTAGAGGCTTAGGGTTTCTAGTTTCTAGACTTGGGTAGTTTCAATCTCGCTCTATTAGCAAAGCAAGTATAGAGGCTAATACAGAATCCAGAATCGGCTGTGAGTAGGCTTCTTAAGGCTTGGTATTTGTTGAAATGTGATTTCTTGGAGGCTAAAATTAGATTTCATCCAAGTGCAACATGCAAAGGCTCGATCATAGCAAAATAGTTCTTTGCCAAAGGGTTACATTGGAAATTTGGCAATGCCATAAAAGTACAAATTTGGTCGAGCCATGGCTCCCGAATGGTACTAGACTAATTATTACCACAACCAATGAAAGTACGTTGCAGCTGAGGGTATGTGATTTGATAACTCCAGACACTTACTCTTGGAATGAAACATAGATTTGTGAGGTGTTATGGTTGGTAGATGTCAAACGAATTTTGCAGCTGCAATTAGATTCAAATCAAGCCATTGATGAGCTATTTTGGTTTTTCCTGTGCACGAAAAATTCATGTTTCGTGGATGTTACCATCTGATTTGAGAAGTATGAATTAGGGAAAAGTGTGCAGGAGGTTTTGGTGGTAGTGCAGGACTTGATTGGCATTTATCTAGCAGATGAAAACTCCAAACAATATTCGTACTTCTATCTGGAGAGTAGCATGGTGCATTCTACCAACAGCGACGAAGCTCTACAAACATAAAGTGCTCCAATCCCCAATCTGTATGGCTTGCGGGGGTGAGAAAGATGACTTGGAGCATGTTCTTTCCAATTGTGCTATAGCAACCAAAAGTTGGCATTTAATTAGGCTCTCATATTGTATTGGTTTCAACCTAGACACCAACCGCCTTTAGTGGCTCTGAGTGATAACAGGAAGAATGGATGATGAGGAGTTTGCCATTTTTGGAATGGTTTGATGGAGTCTTCTGTTCAATTGAAATAGAATTCTCCACTCGGAAAAGGGATTTTTATAGCAAGTGAAATTATGGTTTTTGCACCTAATTATGTTCATGAATTTACTGTGGCTAGGACACCCCATGTACGCCTAGTGATGACGTTACTTACGTTGCTAGTAAGCCTAGTACGCTTTTGCAGCCAATTTCCTAGTTTCGGTATCTCTGCACCTTGGATGCTTTGATTAATGAAAACCTTGACTTTCCCTATAAAAAAATAAAAAGGAAAAAAAAAAAGGGGAAAAAGAGAATTATTATAAAGTTTTACATCACTTAAAGCATAATTGCTCGGCTCAACTAGTTTCGATCATATTAATTATTTTCTAGAAATAATTACCTCAATATCCTCTGCAATTTGAGCAATATCCTATAACCCTCGAGATTTATATAATTATTATTACACTCCTTGAAAATTTTAAAAATTATAAGTAAAGCTCCTTGGTAAGAAGATGTAATTGGAATTTTATATTATTTTATGACTTGTGACTGTAATATATGTATACATTTAAAGAGTTTAATTATAATTATACATTAATCGAACTGGCCAATTGAGAGTATAATGGTAATTATTTAAACATCAAGGAGTGTTTTGAAAATTATAGTAAATCTCAGGGGTGTAGGTAATTATCCCTATTTTTCTATAAGAACAAAAAATGTAATAAACCAAACTAGCAAGTTATCAGTGGAACGTGACCCTCTTTTAATTGCCACCCAACACAAAATCGCATCGGCTCATCGAAATCGCGTGTTATTCGAAATATCTTTCCCCCCGTTATTTCCCCATCCGCATCTATCTATCCTGCACAGCGAACAATAATGGTTTCTCCACTGTAGTACTCTCTATCCTGATAACTCCAAAACCCCCTCCCACACACACACACACAGACACACACACACACACCACACACAATGGCCAGCCTCGTCGTGAAATTCCAGCCCCCACCAACGATATCTTACTCTTCGAAGCCTAACAGACCTTGTTTGCGTGGCATTATGGTCTACAGGTCATTTGCAGGAAATTCCACCGCTGCTTCTTCCATTTCTTGCAAATTACATGAGGTGAGTCCTTGAGTCATCCACTTATTGAATTTTCCGTAATTTTGAAGCTATTTCCTTTCCTTTATTACAAATATTATCTGGGCTAGCTGTTATTTTTCTGCTTGTGCCTTACTGTTAGTGCCGTTAATCTTTTGAGCCTGCTGGGTGTGGTGTACTTATTTGTTCTAAAATGTAAGAAATTGTAATAATTATTTCTTGTTCAACTCGACAATCTTGATGTTTCATTTTATTTTTTGGTTTGGCTGGGCTTGGGGGGTTAATTCATTAGTCATAATATGTACCAAGGGGAATAAAAAACATAAGAAACATGGTTCTTCAATTATCTGTTGGAGTCATTAATATCAGATTATGGCAGTGTGTTGATTGTTCTGGGATCTGAAAGGAGTTGGTTTTATGCCCTTGCGTTGATTAGTCTGGATGACTCATTTGGCAAACAAATCACTGAGTCACTATTTGCACATCGAAATGATCGATGCATTACCAACATCTTTAGAAACAATCCATAACAAAGAGGTCATACGACACGTTTTTGTTGTTTGAACGTGATTGTTGAGTTTCTTTGTTTTGTATCTACATCTCTTAAAAATCAGTTTCGCCTAGTTTTTAATTTTGTCATACCAACTGGAGAAAGTAATCATTTGGATGGGCAATGGCTAAAGATTAGCAAGATTCCTGACAGAGTTCACTAACCTATTTAATCTGATCAAAATGAACGTAATTTTTGATCGCGAGATCATAATGCACCTTTAAATGATTGGGCCTTTTCTTCTTCCTCTCCTCATCCCATGATTTTGTTTTATAAAATTATTCCCAATGACACAGCATGACATTATATGGATTGCATAGGCTTCTCACCAAACATTTTCTAATATATATAACCAGAGTGAGGATTTTGCAGTTCCAAGAAGAAATGCAATGGCATTGATCCTATCAGGTTTCATCTTTTCACAAACCAATGTGCAAATTGCAATTGCACTGTCTGTTGGATTCAGGGAATACATAGATACCTTTGATGGCTACTCCTTTAAGTATCCTCAGAACTGGATTCAAGTGCGTGGTGCTGGTGCTGATATATTCTTCAGGGATCCTTATGTTCTTGACGAAAATATTTCCGTGGATATATCATCTCCTTCATCCTCCAAGTACAAAAGCGTGGAAGATTTAGGTTCACCAGAAGAAGCGGGCAAGAAAATACTAAGACAGTATTTGACGGAGTTTATGTCTACAAGACTTGGTGTTAGACGTGAATCAAGAATTCTCTCTACCTCATCGAAAGTAGCTAGTGATGGAAAGCTATACTATGAAGTCGAGGTGAGGTCTCTTACCGCTTATTTTCCTTTTCATTCATAACTGAGAGAAGTTTAAGGACAGTTTACTGATGTTAGTAATGTTGTTGTTGTAACAAGGTAAACATCAAATCGTATGCGAACAACAATGAATTAGCTGTCATGCCTCAGGAACGGGTGGTACGTTTGGAATGGGACCGTCGTTACCTTTCAGTTCTTGGAGTCGAGAACAATCGACTGTATGAGTTAAGATTACAGACGCCAGAAAAATCTTTTGCGGAAGAAGAAAATGATCTTCGCGAGGTTATGAATTCTTTTAGGGTCAATAAGGTGACTGCTTGAGAAGGTTCTTCTTGAACTCTTTCCACGCTTAATTTCTTTGTTGCTCATAAGTTCCTAATTGTAAGTACAAATTCTTGGAAGTTTGTATTGAGTGGTGATGTTCCGATGTTGAATATTCTGAGTCATTTTTTTATAGGAATTTGTGTTATACTTGATATTAAGATGAGGTGTTTACAGTTTATTGATTTGAATGGTTTTATTGTCTGGAGTGTAACTGGAATTTTCATTTTGAGTATTTGCATTTGCTCATGTATTGTCATCAATTGTTGATTGATTATAAGTTAATTATTAATTGTTAGAGATTGAAGTGATGTTTACATCAAATTATGTAAATATATAATTATCTACTTTTGCTAAATGTCAAAAACAAAAGTAAATTATAATTCAAAGTATTTGGTACTTGAGAACAATTAAAGATTTCACTTAAAGTCAACAATTTAGAATTATAATCACATACTTTTATTAAAAATAGTTTGCAACATCTCATAACTCCCCTGCGTATAAAATAATATATTATTACTGATTAATTTTAAAAAATCTAATGCAGAAACAAAGTTTCAAATACTCAAAAATAACTTTTAACAGTTCATAATCAGATAAATGTTTTTCATAATTAGTTGTAAACACCACTTGATTCCTAATTATTATAATTGTCGGATAATTATCATTCATGATAATACAACAGATTTACTAAAAGAATAAATCAAGATGCATGAGGATTGTGGCAAAGGCAAATATCACAAGAATCAGCTAGTTTTGAATGATTTCATTCTTTTCCATTGTTCATAACAAAAAGCAACATTTAATTCCTCCCAGCTCCAGGAATCATCAAAACATATCATTCCACACAACAGCAAAATTCATGTTTGAAAAATGTACAACAGATGCAAGCAAGCAAATCTTGGGACAAAAAGGTAATGGTCTATCTTGATATTCACCTTCTCAACACAATAAGGTTATGATCTTACTTGAAATTCACCTGCTCTTGTAAGAGCTCGAAAACCTTTATATGGGCGCGAAGGTAAGTTCTTTAGATCCAATTTATCGATTTTTAACCCAGAA
>JACFYI010001679.1:267530-282112 GCA_014898755.1 Handroanthus guayacan
ATACCTTGTCAGCAAGAACATTTACTGCTCCATGATTTGAAGAAAGATCAGATGACAAAACACAAGGTGGTAGTCGGAAATGAACTGTTATAGAGTCGATCACCTTTCCAGGGTCATGTCGTATTCCAACTAGAACACTAATACGACATGTCCCTGAATCAGAGGTAAATTGTGGCTTCACATAAATTGGAGTATTCTTCAACTTCTTTATCCTGAAAAATAAGATACAAAATGTTCAAATCAAAGTTACAGAGGTTGCCTCTGATATAGAATAAACGTTGAAGATCCATGATGAAAAAGTATAAGTGAAAAAAATACAGACCTATAACTCATGAGCTTAAATTGCCCATCAGGCGGCACAAAAGATAGAATTTGGTTCGATTCCCATGGTCGAAGTCTAACACAAGGGTGAAACCTCACGTCATTAAGAATTGAAGGGTTCACAAACGAGAGAGTGAGATCAGGGAGACCTGACAGCTGACAATTTACTTGAACTTCACCATATATCTCGCATTTTACTAAAGCCCCGTCTCTAATAACCAGATATAAAAGAAAATGTGACTTCAAGAATCTAGTGAAAAAAAGTGGGAAATGTAAGACAAGTTTCTGAAAGAAATATCCATGCACCTGTTTATGGTGGCATCCATTTCTTCAACAAGATCGACATAAGCTTCATTGCTGGAATGTTTAAGGTCTGTTTTTCTCCACGGAACGCAAGATGATGTTGCACCTGGAAGTGTATTGCTCACGTTTGAGGTGTTACCAGTGACAACACTTAACACCTTGCTAACAATATTAGGAGGAGCTATCATTTCCCTTAGGATATTAGGTTCTGTTGTAAGAGGGAAGCCGTTGTCTATCATTTCATCAAGCAACTGCATAAGAATTCAATTTTTGTCAACTTAGGATTCTTGAATAACTTAGAAGAATATCGAATAAGTTATGAAGATGGAACAAAAGTTAATTTGTTTTTTGTAACTGAAAAAATGGTTTCTGCAGATAAATGGTCCATCTTAACGTAGTCCTTTTCATTCACTGTCTTATTAGAGCTCATGAAACTATTTGCATCAACGATTATGGTTAGCAATGAGTTGAAACTGATGGAATTAAAAGTTCCAGTGCTATAGTACACATTGATGATTAACTACATTTGTTACGGAGTTGTGCAATCTAAAATTATAGAATAATCCCTACGAAAATATTTTGTCATTTAAGCTTTGAAATGTTTTTAGTAGTAGGAAAGCATGATTCGTTCATGACCCTACTACCAAAAAGACCAACCAGATATGCAACAAATATAACATCGTAATAGACATAATAGGAGAATACAAGAATAAACTTCAAATAATAGCCAATCTTAATGCTTTTCAATGTTGATTAACAAAAATCTCCATATACAATGCACCTATTGTCTATTTCAAGTCAACGAAACTATTTACTTTCCCTAGTGTGAATTTGTATACAAGCAATCGTGCTTTGAAATGACTAAAGACCTTATGGCATAAGAGTTCCAAAATGCAAATACAAGATTGTGATTAACTACACAAGCTGTGCAGTAAAGGAATATACAAAATCGTATAATGATACTCCTCTGCAGACGTTTAATGCCTATGAAACTTTAGATATAATGATATTTCTACGCGAACGCTTTGTGCCTATGAAACTTTAAGATGTTAATGACAGTAGCATAGAATAATCTATTGGTGACTGCCATCAAAAAGACTAAGCAGATGCACAAACAACATCCACATGAGTACACAGGAAATTAAAGAATAAAACTCAAAAGTTACCAACATTACTATGAAGAATAACACAGAAGTTTTTGAGAGTTCCCTTACTCAGAGGCTATGTTGCATGGATACGGGTACGGTACCGGTACGCGGTACGAGTACGGGTACGGGGTACGACAATTTTTAAAAATTTAGGGTTAGGGTACGGGTACGGCAATATATTTTATAAATTATAATATATTTAATATATATATATATATATATATAAGAACTAAAATTTCATAAAATGAAATATGAGAACAAACAAGTGAAGGCACCATTGCTGAATTTCAATTCAAAATTTTCCTTATCTTGGCAGCAGAACCAGAAGTTGCAGAGGCATTATGTTTTCAGTTTTCATTTATATTTGATAACTCTTTTTGTTTTCTTTTTAAAAGTCCAAAGCTCCAAGAATGCGTGCCTTGTTTTAAAAATTAAAGACGTGCTTTTTATGTTATTAAAACTTAGAAGTGCTTTTTTATTAACAAAGGAAAAAAACTTGATGTGCCCACATCGGGACATACTTAGGTGTACCCAAGGAGTACCCATCGAGTACCGGTACCCATCGAGTACCCGGTACGGGTACGTCATGTAAAATGGAGTACCCATGCATCATAGCTCAAAGGTGAATATCACAACCTAATTAATACTATGACACCAAGCTAAGAAATTATGTCCTGAAAATGCAGAGTACTTCAGCATCCAATAAAGCCACATCAATTTTCACCATAAATCTACCACCACCAGACTTCACAAAGAACGGAATGCCATACATACCTCGTAAACGATAACAAAATTGTCCTTAATCAGGTCTTCATTCAAGCCATCCAAATAATCTGAAAGAACTTCAGCTACCCTACAAAGAAACTAGAAATCAAACAGTCAAGTGTTTACCAAGTCTTTCTGCATAATGCATATAAGTAACAGTATTATCCACCATAATGTGGCAAAGTCTGGAACGACTAAGATGCACAAATAAGAGAATTATTCAGAATGATTGCAATGACTCTGTCATGCCGGCGTTGTAATTTATCCTTATGATATAGGCACGATCTAAGTTGCCAAGAGTGCAGGCTGAAGTTCTGATTACATCTAGACGATAGCCCTACTGCAAAACCATTCAACTCTGTGATGCAATAACCAATCATGACATAATGTACACAGACAGTTGCAAATGGTTTTTTTCATGTTGCTACATTGAAATTGTTTCATCAACATAATAGTCCCATCTTTCAAGAATGGTCAATTAGTATATTTTTCGTTATTCAACTTCTAATAAGTTGATGATTCCAAGTTCACTATTCAGAAGCGAATTACGTTGACAGTTAAAGGTCTTGGTGGTGATTAAAAAACAAGCAAAGCACATACAACCAATGGTTCAATGGGGAATCAATTTACTATGCTATTTACTATAACCGAAAATCAGTAGCAAAAATCAATTACTACAAAAACTTTATACATATGTTCTGACTTGTACTGTGAACTCAAAACCTACAGTAAATGGTAACTCGATATGTATCAAGCCCAACAATTTCCACAATGCCAGGTCCAAATTTTGGTAGAGGCATTTATGAATCCACAATCCTCCTTGATAAATAAAAGAGATAACTCGAATTAAAATAGCAAGAATCATAACTCGGGTACCCACCTCACTTGCCATCAAAGGCGGCATCTCAACTTGGGTGCATGCCAAAAATGTGATCCCCTCATGAACCACTTGAAATAGGTAGTGTGTGGGTGAAGCAATAACCGGTACGAGCTATAATATCACAATAGATAGCAAAGAAAACAAATAGAATGCTTTTAAATACAAAATAAAGAAATACATATAAGAACTGGTTTCAATGATTGTACAACACTCGGCACGGTTACCTTTAAAGAATCACCTTGAGTAAGAACTTGATCCCAGAACCATGCGCAGATGGAACGGTCAACCGGGTGACCCGTAAGCTGTTTTTCCAGAATCACTTCCCTGAATATTCGCAATCATATTCAGATCATCAGACTATTTTCTTCTTTTTTCAGTGATTTCTTGACCCTAAAACATCCTTTGTTTTCCCCGAATATCATTACTAAATATGCAATCCCATTTAAGCAGAAGATTTCAAGATTCAATTTCTCATTAAGCAAACAGGTAGGCCGAATCTAGAACCATATTAACATCTACTTTCTGTTCCAAGTTCCATCACTGAAAAGTGTGCAAACCCATTTGCAGATGCAACTAAAATCGGAAGCCTATGCAAGAATTTCTTCACCAATTTCTTGAAGCACAAAATATACAGGTAGAACAAAATTTGGGAGCGTAATTGCATTTCACTGATTCACTGTCAACGAAAACAAATTGCTTTTCCTAATTTTGATTATTGAATATTTCCAGTAACAATTTCTTGAGGCATGTAAGATAAAGATATGAAAAAGATGAAAGATTTGGAATCATACCCGGAATCTGATAGGAGAAATATGCACTGCAACATGTTTCTGCCCTCTCGATTTTCTTGCTGGAATTCCTCGAGCTCTTTATTCTCCAATCTAAGTTTTAACTCCTGCTCTGCTTCTTCGCTTTCGGACCCTTTTCTTTAATGTTATTTTATTTTTTCCTTCCACAGCGTAATTGTGGAATTTAGTGAAAATACTCCAAGAGCCCCTTAAAAAAGTTTTTCATTCTGATAAGCCCTCGTAATGATTTAATCCTCCAATACAACCCTATAAAACAAATTATTTGTATAGGGTCCATCAATATACTAGTAACTTTTCACAATTGAATAAAACAAATTAGCATTGATTGATAAATAGAAAAATTGGGTATCAATAATTCTTATTAGAAGTAGAGTTAGATTTTATTTATTTATGTTTTATAAATGAAGAATAGTTAGAATGAGTTTTAGCTTGCCATTCATTATAAATTGGAATTGAAAGACTAAGTATTATAATGTAATTATAGATAAGATATTGAAATGAAACTTAGTAATGATTTAATTGAAATCTATATTCAAATTTGAGAAAAAAAAAGTTATATTTATTAAGCTTAAGATGAAGCTAATTTGACATAATATGTATATATATTTTTAATTGACTTGGTATACTTATTTTCATGGCTAAACAAATATCACATCGCAGTAAAGATTTTTGTTATTATAAGTTTATTTCACTTTTTGTTTCATTTCTTGTTATTTTAAATAACTTTATTTTGAATTATTATTTGATTAAAGATTTAAGATATAGGGATAGAATTCAGAGTCTAAACAGATTTTTTTCTTTTTTCTTTGTTTTTTTTTTTAGAGGTCTTCATATATTTCAGTGCTATTTTTTTAATCCAAACATAATTAATGGGCTTTCACCACAATTACCTGAAATTTGATCTTCAATTGTTAGCTAGTAGAAGAGGCATGATTAGCCGAAATATAAAGTATGTGGGGGGCGATTTCGCAATATGCTATAACTAATGGGCTTTCACTAGAATTAGCTGAAATTTGATCTTCATCTTCAGAATAAAAGATTGGGTGGAGCTGCAATTTTTCTTAATTCCTAAGGCGACTGTTGAAATCAATTTAAAGCCATAAAACCTGTGGAATTAATCGAAAACGTTGAATTGAGGGTACGGTAGCAAATCAGAATCCCGAAAAATGGATCTGAATCCTGTAAGTCTTCTTCTCACCGTTTATGGAGATAAATTTCGTTTTGATTTGCAAAATATGCATGGGTGAATTATCTATATGGGAAATATGGATATTGTGGTTGTTTCTTTTGATGCTACTGGGTAATTTCTTTTGTAGCGTGGATCGGCTTTCTGAATTCACTTTTTGCATCGGGTCAGATTAGTTTTGGTCTTGAGCAGGCTAGATTAGAAATGCTAGGGTCTCTCGGGATAGTTTTTAAGGGTTTCAGTTGGTGGACTTGGGAATGTTAAGATTTTCATGCATTAGAGTGCGGTGAGGGTAATTCCGTCATGATAAAATGGCGGATTGACATGTAAATGCAGCTTAACCTTGTTGAGGGGATAGCATGAGCTTCTTTCATTTTTGGGTTTATAATTCTCTTTAATGGTGGGTGATCCTGGTAGCATGATAATTGGATTGTGCTAGAACCTGTTTGCAATGAATTGTGTAGAATTGCACTGAATTGGTAGATGATCCATATATTTAAAACTATATGATGAAGATGATATGTTGTAATGTTATGTGACACAGTAAGTATTGTGTTGACATGAACTTTGTGGTCCATACTGTATCTTTTTCTGTTTGGAAGATTATCTGTTGAACTTTATGAAATCTGATTCAGGATTGTTTTATTAGCACAACGCTCATTTTGAATGGACGCAATTGATAGACGATTATGGTTGTTTATTTTTTAAATTGGCGTGATGCCTGCATCAATTTAGAGAGACATAAATATTCTGAGTCATTGACATGGTTAGGAGATTCATCTTGAAGTGCTTTTTATAACGGATCGTTGACTTGGGGAGTTATTCTTTTATTTCGCATGTAAGAGACTGTTTAACATGTTCAGTAGTTTATCATCACACATAAAATTATTACGCGGAGCCTAAGGATCCTAAAAGCTGATGGATCAATGAATATTGTTATGCCATAAAAAACTTCCAATTCTCTTTGGTGTTTCATAGGTGAAATCAAGCACCCATGTTTATTTCTTCGTAATTAATTCAGCATCAGGTTTAGTTCTCGGATTGCTGTTTGATTGAAGCCCCACATATTTTATCTGTGTAGTCCATCCCTCTTTCTTTCCCAGTTGATTGGTGAGAAGAGGGGCCTCGCACCGGGTTGGGGGGGGGGAGGGAGGTTGGGGGTGTTATCGATGTGGGCTGTATTCAGAAATGGAAGGATTTTGTGGATGCTTGCAATTTGGAAATGTATTGTGACTATTAAAAGAAAGAAGAGTATAGAGTTGGTAATTGTCACTATTGGTATTGTTATTGCAAGTTGGGGATCAAAGGTGTTATCATTTTTCTGCTGTATTGTTTATCTTATCATGTTGTGGTTCATGCAGTCAAAGAATAACATGTTCAGCTAAAGAATAGTTTCCAATGTTTTATTTGATTTGTAAAATGCACATTTTGCACATTTTACAAGGAAACGATTATTGTAACCCCAACCCCGGCCCTTGAAGTCTTGATTACATTGAATTATTTTGACGTAATACAGTTATCGAATTTATAGAAGATATATCTGATCTACCTTCTCTATTCTCTTCTGCCTCATCACAAACATAAACAAGCCAAAGAAACATGCAAATTTTTTTCATTTCAGAGTAATTTCTTTCTGTATGGACTGTGCAGCCTCCAGGGGAAAATTATGCTCATCCAAAGATATGCTTCTTCCACGTGCTTTTCAAGGTTAATTACAGTTTACTTGTCTGACTTCCGGTTTGGTGATTTCTTATTTCTTGTATTTATAAATGTTTTAACATTATGCAATTAATTTTTTTCTGCCAGGGTGCAGCCTTGGCATTTTATATTCTTTCAGCTCTCTTTGTCAATAGTTTTGTTATCATATTTGTGGTCACTGTACTTCTAGCTGCTCTTGATTTTTGGGTTGTCAAGAACGTAAGTGGGCGAATCTTGGTGGGGCTTAGGTGGTGGAATGAAATAAATGATGATGGTGAAAGTGTGTGGAGATTTGAATGCCTTGACCAAGAGGTAAGGATATTTTTGCATCATGAATTGGTATGACGTTGTTCTTCTTAATCACAAATTTATTTGACCCATCTTTCCCTCTTTTCCAGTCACTGGCTCGGATTAACAAGAAGGATGCATGGCTGTTCTGGTGGACATTATACCTTACAGTAAGTAAATTTTGAGTTGAGCTATTGTAAGACCATCTCATATTTAAGTGTCCTTGGTTAAGCTTTTTTAAGGATCTTACAGGGAGTTGTTGAAGCTAATAAGATGCTAGATCCTATTTTAGAAATAAGCTCTTCAAGCATTAGATAAAATTTTGGAGCATAGATCATGTTAGTAATGAAAATTTTGTATTTAATATGATTAAAATAAAAAGAGGTCATTAAGATTTTAAAAATAGGATAGGAATTTCTTGCTTTTTGAAAAGAGCTTCAAAGATTCTACATTTTATATTTGGAAAGCTTAAAAACTCTTTTTTCCTTTAAATTTTTACTAAAGCATCTATAACTCTCAAACAAACATTGATGTTTTTAGTGTCTTATAATCTCACCTGGACACCTTCTTAGTTCAAGTGGAAAGAAATGGATGAACGTACTAAAACATTGTGGACCAAGGGTTGAACAAATGCTTGGTATTGGCGGGCACATGAATCGGCATCATAATGAATGTTGACTGTCAAGAAAGAGCTATTGTTGACTGCAGTTATCTATTCATGTAGGATAATTCATATATTATTTTGCATGTGAAGCTTTTCCATCTGATATCATTTTATTTATCTAAACCATTGCCTTTGTCTTTGTCTGTTTCCTTTTGTAGGCCGTTGCATGGATCTTTTTTGCTATATTCTCTCTGATTAGGTTCCAAGCTGATTATCTTCTTGTTGTTGGTGTATGTCTGACCCTCAGCATTGCCAATATTGTTGGCTTTACTAGATGCCGCAAAGGTATGTGGACTAGTACATATCTCTACTTCCGGATTTTCCCACATAATGTTATATGATATGGATATCTACTTCAAACCTTGATGGTCATGTGAATGATTGAAGAGACGTAAAATATGGCTTCACTTGAAATCAAGAATTGCATTGTTCAAACCAAAAGTTAGATTTCTAGTGTGCTTGAGAGGCCTACACCATGCTTTTTTCTGGAACATGGATATCTTGTGAAGTGGGTGCATGTTTTAATATTGAAAATGTGGTAAAAAGGAGTACGATAATCGTCAGTGGTGTGCTACTAAAGTATCATGAAGTCAACTGGAAGTTCTGGACTATTGCTACCAGAACAAATGTTTAAGAATCCCCTTTTATGAATGCATGTCTTATAATGGCATGGATTTTCAAATGGATCAATAATCAAGCCTTTTACGATCAATGAACTTGACATTTCCAATTATAAGTATATGGAAGGTTAGAAGACTATGACTGTACATTTGTTCTTACTGGACGATATCCTTTTGGAGTGTATACGTACAACACCTTTATGTAGCATTGCCTGCTCATTGTTCTGATAGACGATGGTGATATATATTATTTCA
This sequence comes from Handroanthus guayacan, assembly GCA_014898755.1. Lineage (NCBI taxonomy): Eukaryota > Viridiplantae > Streptophyta > Magnoliopsida > Lamiales > Bignoniaceae > Handroanthus > Handroanthus guayacan. Next base: position 276,468 of record JACFYI010001679.1, read on the forward strand.
CTTGCTTTTGATATGAATCTGTTCCGTTCTGGTGTGATAGGCTGCATATGAAGGATTACCTCATTTGTCAGCTTTATATATGAGTGCTAAGTTTTCTACAATGCTATTTCTAATAGAGTGTACTGAGTACGCGTCAGTCACATATGTTTCAGTTATTACTGTATCTATGCCTTCTACAGATTCATTGTGTTATGAATTACTACAGTTGCTGGTGCTGTCCTGCTTACTACATTATGTTGATTTTGGTGATAACTTTGTGAATTATGTTAATTATTCAAACTTATGAGCTACTTTTTGCCACTTAATTGTGCTTCTAGTTCCCTGAGGTCAGCTCTTCACCGATTATGCCTTTCTTGACACAAAAACCATGCAATATCTATTTCATAATAATAAGACAGAATATATATCTTTTGGCATGGTATAACCTTTGGAATAATTTTCGTCTTTCTTCCAGATGCTAAGAAGCAGCTTCAAGCATTTGCTACTCAGACCTTAGCCTCTCGTGTCTCGTCTACCATTCAGTCAGCATTTAGTGTTGTTTGAATGATTTATACAATTACATGAGGGGAAAAGGAGCATGCGATAATTACGCGAGCATTCAATGATCGTATGGATCAGTTGCTTATGCATTCGTACATGGATATATTGCAGTATGTAGCAGAGTGTCCTATGTAGCATTGTGATTTCTGAAGGCCTTGTAATACATGAAGAGTGAACTTGTTAGGAAACAAATTGTTTGGTTTTTTCATTGCTTTGACCTCATTTTGCCTTACATTTGACAATGATTGAATTTTCCTTCTTCAGAAGATTAGTATGGAAATGAAAATGAACTTCAATATGTAATTATAACTAATCCCCTGTTGTTTCTGTGTGAGCCAAATCTGTGAGGGATTGTACTTATCCAGTAATATGGTTTTCTTGAAATCGAAGGAATTATTAAGAGAGGTTAGATTCTGACTGTGAAAAGATTTCACTTATTTTGGCATATACAATGATCGGTTTGGCATTTGTTATGTTGGGTCCAGTTCAAGTTTTGTTGATACGCTATAGCATAGATTTAATATATTTACACGATATTTGAAATTTGAAATTTTGGTGGAATTAATATTAAAGAAATTAATTTATTTGCTTTGAAGATGTAGTTTATTCGTTTCTAAATATCTTGTCGGTTTATTAATATATTTTTCATTTGCTGTTTAAAGTGTAAGTATGATCCAGTAGATTGTAGGTCTTTTTTCAGAAAGAAGGAAAAAAAAAAAAAACTATAAATGAAAGAAAATTGCAAATGAAACCAACGAGCAACTTAATTTGCCAAATGTACATTGTTTAAAATAACGATTCAAAATCACAATTTTTTCATAAGTTATAATATTTTTTTTTTCCTATCCAAAACTACTTGAGATGCCATGTAATATTGAGATGCAATATGCAACTACAATTAGATCGAGGGTATAAATTTTAATTTGTCACTTATATACTTTTTATGAATTTAAGTTTTGATTTTTGTCAATTAATTATATTTAGGAGTGTTTATTTTACAGCAATAGTTTCGATAAGACAGTTGCAAACTTTATTCCACGGGGGAAAATGTATTGCGTGATTGACCAGTCACATGATATCAACCACATCATACAGACTAGATGTTTTGATGTCCTTTAATCAATTAAATAAAATACATAAATTATTATGTAATACGAAACAATCACATTGTAACTTAATAATGCGTTCCATATATCATCCACTTGTTGATAGGGAAATAAATATTCTAAACCTAAAATGTGTGTATATCATTATATTGAATGAAGTTGTGGGGCAAAATAGTCATGGGAAATAAAATTGGAACGATATAGAGGAGATCAGCATGGCCTCTGTGCAAGGATGATACGCATAAATTGAAAAATGGTCCAAATTTTTTGGGGAAAAAAAATAAAAAAGAAGAAGAAGAAGAAGAAGATGCAAAATCTTGCGCCCTTGCTAACTCTAAGGCTGCCACCCCCAACATTTAGTCGTGGACCTTGGCCGACAGTTATCATACGCCGCCGCCTTGCATGATGGAACCGGGAGCATGACTTATCGCCTGGAGCCGCTCTGAAGAAAAGCTTTTTTGATGGGAACTCTAAAAAAGCCCTTGGAATTATGACAATTCACCAAAATATGAAGAAGATTACATCCTCGAATGATGAATTGGCTAGGCTCGAAAGACCTTTTCAATTTGCTTTGGTTGAAAAATTCTCACATGGCTTCCCCTCCATGCATGTGATTCAATCTAAGTTGTGAGAACTGGATTAAATTGGCTTCCCCTCCATGGATGTGTCAAATGGTTTTTATTGATGGATTCCATATGTAGATAATTAAATGAACATCCATGTTCAATCCGGAGGAATCTGTATTGTCCCTCTTTGGGTTAGATTCTCGCAGCTTCCTATTCAATTCTTTGAAAAGGATGCCCTAGTTAGTATTGCTTTGGTGATTGGAAATCCGTTGCATATTGATGAAGCTGAATTTTCCAGACCCAATGCTACTAGGGTGAGTGTTGAAATCGATCTCACAAATCCTTGGAGAAAGAAATTGCTTTGGCTTTGCCTCGATTACTCATATCCAACAAGTTGAATATGAGAAAGTCCAAATATTGCTTTAAATGTTTCCACCTTGGCCATAATGATGAGGAATGCCGTGAAGGCCGTCCTCCGTAGCTAGCCGAAGAACACCGAAAGGAATCTTCTATTCTAAATGGGATTCCATCTCCTATTCCATACCTTTGAATACATGCCATATGTATTACATTTATTACCAAATATTTTTATAAGAAAACATTTAATACGCGTGGCATGTATTCAAAGGCATAGAATAGAAAATGAAATATTATTTGGAATAAGAAATCCAGTCCGGAAGAACACATAACAGAGGGCATGGACTTAAAGGAAAAAACTTGGCATCACACGTGAAAAAATGCCCTTGACAACTTTAGAGGCTACCAACAAACCTAACGAGCACACGGATATGAGCAATAGGAAAACCCCGGCGAAGCCACTCATTCACAAGAGCACCAAGTTGATCACCTACTGCATATAATGCCCACCAATACTCCAAAAACAAGAGCGGACAACGATGAACACAAGAGAGGTCATAGTTGATGAACTAAATTTGCAATTTTTTCAGAATTAGCCTGTTGATCTACTAAGAGGGTGTTTGGGTGAGCTTATAAGCTCTTAAAACTATTTTATAAGATGTTTAAGAGCTTATAAGATGTCATGAAGTGTTTGGTAAAATTTTTCATAAAAGATCTTATTAGCTCCAAAAATAAAATATTAAGAGCTTATAAGCTCTTTTTAGAAAAGTAAGGAGCTCTCAACTTATTTTTAAGATCTTAACATCTACCCTCATTTTTAACTATTTTAATTATAATATTGCCATCACTAATATCTTATAAGCTAAAAGGTATTATTTTATCCAAACATTTTAACAACTTATTTTTAAAATAAGATCCAATATCTTATAAACTCCAAAAACATCTTATAAGATATAAGAGCTTATAAGATGTTTTAAATAAGTTTAGCCAAACACCCTCTAAGCAAATTTAATTAGTAGAAGTTTGGATGGACCAATCACTCAATGAGTTGTTCTAACGGCGTCTTCCTCAAGGGAATTTGTCCCCAAGCACTTGATCTTTGTTGGAATAATAGTTTCCAGTCTTAAATTGGTCACTAATTCTAAGAAACACTTTCCGCATTAGGATATTATTGTCAAAACCCTTTTTTTTTTATTTCCCAAAAAACATATTGGACTACATAAAATTAATTAACCCTTTTCACTCATAGTATAATTCCTTCCAACTTATAATTATGAGGTCTCATTTATTATAGTTCAGATTAATCGATCAAATAGTTAATCCTAAAGCGGTTTGAATGTATATGGAGGTCTGACAATTTTCCTTCATTGTGGTTAGAAGAATTTTTAAACATGGAATTTTTTAAAAATAAATTAATATGGAAGTTGCAGCCTTAGCTTTTAATTTGATTTTCTTATACTTAAATTTTCTTTTCATATGAAAAAGAAATGTTTCGAAAGGTATCATACTATATATAAGTATAATGTAACATTTATTATTGATTTAATTTGAGTCCTGCAATTTATTTCTTTATATAAAACTTACATATATAATACTAAATTTTGGTTACAAGTCTAGAATGGTGTAAGGCGGTGGAATCGGTCGTGTAGTCCACACGTGATGATGCACATTGCCTCCCCCAATCCCCGCACGTGGTGCAACCCCATTTTGCCAAAACACGTCCTATCCACTTTCCATATACTTAGATGGACAATAAATTTACGTACATCACTTTATATGTGTATATCTTAGACGGTGATTGGAGGGCTTATATTCTCTTTAAACATTACATAATTAGATGATTAAGGGTTTATAAAATGTTAATTAAAATAAATAGTAATTTTTTTTTTAAAATGAATTTTACAAGGTCTCAATTTAATATGTTATAATATTACAATTTGCAAGATTAAAAGTAAGAAGTCCCTAATTAATTAGAAGGCATTGTGTTTAGCTTATGTAATTAAGATGTGTTATAAGATGATGTTAATGCTTATAATAAGATGTTCGATATTGTTTTTAAAACAATTTTGTATGTATTTAGAGGGGGAAAAAAAGATATTAAAATTAATAAATTAATGGCAATAATTTTGCAATTAATTAGATTATTAGAATTGAAAGAGGTACCAATAACGATGAATGAGGTTAGGGGTTCCAAATTGTTTTTCACTAGAGAGTAGGTTGTTTTTCTATTGAAAACTAGATTTAAGTATTTGTTTGTTAGTTATCGTATTTGTTATTGATTTCAGACATAGTTGCTATCTTTGATTTAATGATACAATGGAGTTATTCTAATGATAATTTAGTAATGTGTTGAATCTTCTCCAAAGAATTAAAAAAAAAAAATTAAAAGAATGTGCTAAGATCTTAAAATTAAGTTAGAAATTTCGTACTGTTACTAAAAGAGTTTATAAAATCTTAACATTTTATTTCTAAAACTCACAATTTCACTATAAAGATGTATAACATAAGTGACAAAAGGCAATATGAAGGTTGTCACCATATAAAAATAGTCATTAAGTCACAATGAGTTTGACTTATTATTGATAATATGTTTTACGTGACAATAATCTTTATATTTGCCTATTTAACTTAATAGTGACAAAAAGTAGGATTTTTAAATTGTCACTATAGTCAGTTAGTGACACATGTATAGTGCCAATATATATAGTGATAACAAAAAATTGCACTATCATAACATAGTCACTATATATATCACTAATTATCAATAGTGACAATGTAAATACATTTTTATCACTATTAAGTTTGTTAAAATTATTTTTCTTAACAAAATATATTTTTATCTTTTTCTAAATAGAATTAGTAATAATTTTACATAGTTATTCAATTTTTTGACAGTTATGTTATATTTTTAGTGCTATTTCCAGTACCATATTCTCTAAGTTTAGTACACTTGGATTTTTTTACCCTTTTCATATTAGCTACTCTCTCCCAAAAAATTTCTCTTTCTACCAAAAAATTCTCTTCTATTGTGAATATTATGGATGTCCATGTGTTCTAAAACCCCCCCAATTGTATA
>JACFYI010001679.1:282212-303420 GCA_014898755.1 Handroanthus guayacan
ACAATACTTGCTGCACTCTTTTTTCCTTAACCATGGTTTTGTCCCATTGGGTTTCCCTAGTAAGGTTTTTAATGAGACAGCTTATATTATATATTACAAATATTGTGTACTCTTTTCCTTCACTAGGTTTTTATCCCAATGGGTTTTTCCTAGTAAGGTTTTTAATGAGGCACATTGTTTGTTAATAGACATCCAAGGGGGAGTATTGTGAATATTATGGATGTCCATGTGTTCTAAAACCCCCCCCAATTGTATAACCCCCTAAGTGTATATTTATTTCATTACATTTATTTTATTGTAACATATGAGATGTTACTACTTTTGGAGGCCTATAAATAGGCATATGTATTAAGCTTTATAGATGCATCAAGAAGAAAATTCAAAGAAGAAAATTCCACTCTTTTGCCTCAATTTATCTTCCCTTATTCTTGTTACATTCATTTAGTTTTACAACATCTTCACTATTTTTAACTATTTTTCCCCAAAACATATCCTTCTACTAAAATATAAACATATAATCAAATTTTAACATGAGTCAATCGAATTACGGATACGAAAACGAAAACGAAAACGAAAACGATTTCTGAAATGAAAAAATTTAGATACATTGAGATTATGAACGAGTCAATTTTTTTTATTTTTTGTTATAAAATTTTTTAACAAGGTTGTTTTTTAAGTTCGGCCACAGCGGCCGAGCTCTTTTTTTTTTTTTTTGAGCTTGGCCGGAGCCACTGAGCTCCTCATGTGCAGCTCGGCCGGAGCCCCTGAGATGCCTTGAACAAGGTCGGCCAGCGTGGCCGAGTTGTTTGTAATTTTTCTTTCTTTTTTTTTTATTTATTTAATTATCTCAGCGTGCGGCCGCCGAGCACCATTAGAGGACCTCGGCACACTTGGCCGAGGTCCACACATTAGGCTCGGCAACCTCTGCCGAGCCTATATAATTTTTTTTTTTTTGTGGTTTTTTACATTATATATTATATTATAATATACTATTAATATATATATATATATTATTAATATAGTATTATATATTATATTATTAATATGCTATCATAATATATTATTAATATATATACTATTATATTATTAATGTAGTATTATATTATAATACACTATTAACATATATATTTTTCAATTTATTTTTGTTCTTTGGTTTCCTAAACCTAAAAATACATTATTTAAGTTTGTAATCGTAGATTATAATTACAAAATCATAAACATGGAATCATAAAATTTATAAGCACAAAATTATAAATATTAAATGTTGTTTTAGAATACTAACATCAAAATTTAAAAAAGATTGATGTTGAATTTAAATATTGAGGGAAAATTTTTTGTGAGAGGAAGAAAGTTTTGGAACAAAAAAAAAAGAGGGAGTTTAGAGAATGAGTTTGTAGAGAGAGAAATTTTTAAGGATGAAAAGTTATTATGAAATGGGCAAAAAAGTCCAAATGTACTGGACTTAAAGAATGAGGTACTGGAAATAGTGTTTCAGTATTTTTATATAGTGCTACTTTAAAAAAATTTAAGGAATACTTCTTGATATCTTATAATAGCTTATAAGCTGTATTAAAGAGCTTGTCTATGAGCTCACCCTTATAATAACATAGCCTTAATATTTTTCACATGAATCTTACAATTTAACTCGAATGTTCGACAGTTGAATTGCAGTGTCCAAATGCGTAGAACATATAATAATAAGATTCAATCTCTCTATGATCATGTCCACGTGTCTTGTCCATCCCACTAGCTTCTTACACGTAATTAGCCCTTGTCTTAATATTACTTAGTCCCGAAGTCCCGATCCTTCCCCCTATATAATTTCAAACACTTACCAAAACTTCACCTCCTCATTCAACTACACAATTCCCTGTTGAAGTCTCTGCTAATTTCCATACAATATAGGTTTTTAAGGTTTGGACAACCTAAAAATGGCTCCTGAAATTGTGAATCCTATAATCAGAAATGAATCGGGGTTGATAATAAGGGATCAAGATGATGGGCCTGGAAATGCATATGTGACCTTCTTGGCTGGTGATGGTGACTACGTGAAAGGGGTTATAGGTTTAGCCAAGGGTTTGAGGAAGGTTAGAGCTGCTTTTCCGCTCGTTGTGGCGGTGTTGCCTGATGTTCCGGCGGAGCACCGCCATCTTCTGGTGGAGCAAGGGTGTCTTATCCGCGAGATTGAACCGGTTTTGCTTGCTGGTGGTTCTGGGGAGGAGAGCCCTTTTGTTAGACCGTATTTTGCTATCAACTACTGTAAACTTCGCCTTTGGGAGGTAAGCCTATATAAGTTGCATTATGTCATGCGTACTTTCCACCGGGTAAATTGTAATTTAGCCCGTGTGAAGTAGAAAATATGTACCCAAAAAAAAAAGAAAAAGAATTGATATGAAAATATGAGAGACATTGAGATTCTTTTTAATCTAAAAATCATGTATTATACTCATCTACATTTCACAGTGTGGCTCACTCACTCATTTAGCAGTTGATTTTATTATTTTGGCTTACGTAATATCATATTTTGCCTGCAGCTAACAACTATATAATGCTCATGTACATCAACACTTAATATTTTTTTTTCTTTTTGTTGTTGAAAACATTTTGCTTTTTTCATTATTTTCTCCTTTAATCAAAGGAATTTCAAGCAACAAATTAAATGTTTGTGGGCATTATATATTTTTTAGGTGGAAAAATAAACAACATGGATCAAAATAACAAATCAGCTACAGAATACAAAGTAAGCCACATAAAGGTGCACATAATACCTAATTTTTAAGATGTCAAAGAAGGTGAACATAATGCATAATTTTTAAGACTTCAAACGTTTTAATGCCTATTATTTTTTCACATGACTTTTTTTTTTTTTTTTTTTTTTATATTTCTTATTTCGCAAGGGTTAAATTGCAATTTGCCCTTTTCCATGTGCACTTATTCTATTTGCTTTTTGGTCGGCTTATTGCATGCATGTGTCGGATGTTATGACTTTAGTATCACAAGTCAATATTCATTCAATTCTGCTTTCCGCTGGGTTTTTCTAAATGACCACATGCTATAAAGTAGTTGGTAAAAAAATTTAAAAAATAAAAAGAGAAATTAATTTAAAAAAAAAAAAAAGGTAGCCAAGGCTTGATTTTAGTCCTTATCTTTAATTAGAGTCTCACGCTTAATTGGTTTATGGTTATGTCCTTTAGCTAGAAGAATTGGGAGGCCAAGGCGAATGAATTAATGATGTTAACTCAAAATGAAAGTTGATAGCTAGGTTTGATTTTGATTTGTAGTTTGTGGAGTACAACAAAATGATATACATGGATGCAGACATCCAAGTGTTTGATAACATAGACCACCTCTTTGATTTGCCTGGCGGCTTCTTCTATGGCGTCGTGGACTGCCTTTGCGATATGTACGGAGAACCCTGTCCGCAGAGGCTTCGGTGGCCTCAGGAGCTTGGCCGTGAGCCCCCTTTCTATTTCAATGGCGGTATGTTTATGTTCGAGCCCAATATCAACACATATAAGGAACTATTGAGCACCCTCGAAATCACTCCGCTGGCCCCATTTGCCGAGCAGGTAAAATTGACCTTATGTTTGGAACTTTGGATCAAGAATTCTTTGTGTTTGGATGTTGACATTTAACAGAACATTTTTGACACTTTAAATGATGTAATTTTGTGTTTTGTTTATCAACTTTTCTTTCGCATTTCCTCGCTGAAATTTTTGATCCAAACATAGTGCAAACATACCACAAAAAAATCTTGTTCTGGCTTTAAAATAATATAATTTTGTGCGTTGGTTTTTGCACTTTTTCTTATTTTTCTCAGTGAATTTCTTGATCCAAACACATGAGGATAAATCCCGTAAACGCATGTATAGATTGTTGATATTATGATTTTGTATTTGTGCAGGATTTCTTAAACATGTTCTTTAGAGACATACAAAAGCCACTTCCTCCTATCTACAACTTGTTGGTAGCAATGTTGTGGCGACATCCAGAGTTGGTTGATCTGGACAAGGTGAAAGTGGTTCATTACTGCGTAGCAGGGTCGAAACCTTGGAGATTTACCGGAAAAGAAGAAAACATGGATCGGGCTGATATTAAAACGCTGGTGAGAAAATGGTGGGACATATACAACGAGGAGGCATTGGATTTCAACTTTGCTGCTGTAAGCGGTATGACAAGAGGCCAAAAATTGCCAGAGGCAGCGGTGGTGGTTGAATATAGATCTGCATCGTCGGCAGCTTAGCATGTTTGTTTGCATTTTGGGTCGTTTCATTTTGAATAATAAGTGTATGTTGTAATCAGGCCTTGTTGTGACTTGTGAGAGTATATATTCTGGTTTTTCGTGGTATTGGGGATGTCGTGTAGTATTGAAAAACATTTGAAAGTAATAAATATTTACATATTGGAGCTGCAAATGATGTTAAAAGCTCCTGATGTTGGTGTTTCGAAACAAAGTGTTTGAAAGCATTCTCTTATGAAAATCTGTTACGAAATTCTTTCACCTGTTAATTATCACTTCTCCCTGCTTCTGTTGATTGTTCAAAAACAATGAATTCATTGAGTCATAACGTGTAGAATGCAATTAATTCTTAATGCATGGTAGCTTTTGTAATCATAATTGGAAGCAACTTAAATCCCTGAAAATCCAAGAAATTACTAATGTCATTGCTCTTGGTGGAGAAGGATTTATATTATTACCTTTTCCTTTGGTTGCTACCGAAAGGCACCAAAGTTGGAAGGTAATTCTAATGGCTGATGCTGGACATATTCTGTATCGGGTACCAACATATAAACAAACAAATAAGTTGAAGTCATTGGATAGCAAGTAAGGACTTTTGATTAGTCTCCGTTGGGATAAAAAAGCAGTACCTTGAATTCTGTTTAAGGCGGTTGATTTGTCGTCTAGTCCATGAGAACGGTGAATACCGTGATCAAATTTTGCTTCTTGGAGACCCTTCTGATCCGTTACCATGAAATTAGGAAACAGGACGAGCCTTTCTGCTGAATCCTATCCCTATCCATGTTTCGTAACTATAAAGTTAGCATATGGGAAAGAAGCTACATTCCCATTTAACTCCTTCCTGAAGTTTCCAGTCACTTATATATTTCCCCCTATGAACTTGTCTTGCTTCGAGATCATTATTTGCTCAGAACAAAGTATTCTTGTTTTGGCTGAAAACGTTTTTAGTTTCAAATGGCCCCTGAACTTGTCATCCCAACAACCGGAAATGCAGCTGAGGTTACCGGAGCAACGAGAGTGAAACATGAGCTTAACTGTGCCTATGTCACATTCTTGGCTGGCGATGGTGATTATGTGAAAGGTGTTGTTTGCTTGGCAAATGGGGATCAAGACAGGTGAAAGCAGCTTTCCCGCTGGTGGTGGCAGTTTTACCTGATGTTCCAGAGGAGCATCGCAACTTGCTGGTGAACCAGGAGCGTCTTCTTTGCGAGATCGAGTAATGGACTGCTTGTGTGAGATGCATGGTCAACCTTGTGCAGAAAGGGTTCAGTGGCCTGAAGACCTTGGCAATGAGCCCCTGTTTTATTTCAATGGAGGCATCTTTGTTTTCGAGCCCAGTCTCCGCATGTACAACGATCTCATGAACACCCTTGAAGTCACCCCCCCAACTCCATTTGCAGAGCAGGTAAAACACAAATTCTCTAGGGAAGTCTAATACCGTTTTATAACTTATAGCATAAGCCAACTTACCTCCTCTTGTGAATAGGCAGGATTTCCTCAATTTTTTTTTTCAGAGATATGTCAAAGCCAATCCCTCCCATCTACAACTTGTTACTTGTTAGTGGCAATGCTTTGGTGTCACCCAGAGTGCGTTGAGTTTGATAAAGTTAAAGTGGTTCACTTCTGTGTTGCAGGCTCAAAGCCTTGGAAGTTTATGTCCAAAGAGCAATATATGGATAGAGAAGACGTGAAAATGCTGATCGAACGCTGGTGGGATATTTACAACGACGAAGAACTGGACTTCCATGGAAATGAAGTAACTAGTCAGGTTTCTGGCTGACAATGAAGCTTTATAGTAAATAAAGTGAAACAGAGATTCACACGTTGCTGCTCTAGTTTTAGTTTGTATGTTAATGTTTGGATTTTATCATAACCCTAATGTCCGTATAAAGGTAACCTAGCTATTGTAATCCTGGCCTGTGTGGGTATCCCAGTTCAGTTTTATGCAAGAAAATGGCTGTTTCAATTTAGATAAAGGTAAAATCTTTCTAAATTTATTGGCTATGTGAATTAGACATAAGAGGGTATTTGGCTAAGCTTATTTGAAACATCTTATAAGCTCTTTGGGATTTATTAGATGGTCTGATCATATTTTAATCATAAATTGTTAAAGTATTTGGACAAAATAAGATCTTTAAGCTTATATAATATTAGTAAAGGCAATTTTAAAATTAACATGGTTGCAATATATGGTGCATGGTAGGCTCTTACAAACAAGCAAGGAACTTTGTGGTTTTCTTCAAAAAGCTTCTAAGATCCCGACATCTTATTTTGGGAGTCAATAATTTTTTTCTTTTATAAACACTTTATGATATCTTATAAACTCTTAAATATGTTAGAAGATGCTTTTAAAAGCTTATGAGCGCCCCTGAACACCTACTCAATTCAAAAACTTTTTGCTCTTGGCTATTAGGAGGATTGATTCCGTATAACTTTGAGCGTTCATGTGTGGTTATACGAGATTTTGCATGTATTTTCAATCAACTCTAGAAAAAGTTATTAAATAAACATGGTAGAAAATTTTCGTTCATAATATTTTTGTACACACAATAAATCAAACGACTAGTGCTATTGTATTCATCACTTTTCTTAAAGATTACACAAATTGTATGATTCACAAGATCAGCTAAATATTTAATGTGAAGTAAAGATTTAGAGGTAAATAATTCACTCTTTAATTAATATATGACAAAGTGGCAAAAATTCAAGTTTTTTGCAAAATTATTGCACAAAAGTTAAAAAAATAAAAAAAAGACTATTTACATACTTTTCCTTGTTCCATTTTTTTCCCCATTTTCCGAACTAAAAAAGAAACTATTGATTTTTCCACAATGCATTTTTCAGTTATGATTTGAGTGTTTTTTCGATCCCTATCCATCTTCTTTAGCAAAAGAGAAAACTTTAGTTATTTAATTTAAATTAAAAACTGCTATGAAAAAGAAGAGGAAAAAGGAAAGAGGACTGGAATCTATACATTGATTCGTACTCATAACTCAAGTTGGATAACTCTCAAATAGCTCAAAGGAAAAATCTTTAGTCAATTTCATTTATTGAGTGGTCTTTACTCCCTTTTTTTGTCTCATCCCGACTAGTGAATCAGTAAGATTCATTTGTTCAATAAAATCTTTTGCAATCACAAGTTCCATCGTTCCCATCGCTTTGTACATAATGATTAGGTCAGAATTCTACAACGGAGCTCATAATCCAATTTATTCTTGCTGCTCAGAAACGAAATGTTCCTGGAAATTTTTGCTCCCGAGTCAAATTCTTTTGTCAAAGTCGGATGTGATTTTCATAAATATGGATCTTATGTTATTGGATTGAGTTCAATTATATGTATTGCTTATCAAGTTTGGGTTCTTAAAGCACTAATTGGATCTAAATGCAATCTATCTGCATAGCTGCAAGTGCAATCTGCACTTGGGCCAACTACCAAGTCTGGAACTCACTTGAAAATGTCAAGTCCAAAAGCACTTACCATGCTGTAGCATAAAATTCACTTGGGCCCCCCAAGTACAAAACTTAATTGGAAAGTTCAAGTAGAGAAAAGGTGCTTATTGAAGTCACCTTCTGTAGGGCTGAATACAATCGTTCCTTTCCCTTTCTACAAACCTGGTGGAGCTGTCTCTCCAAGCCCAGCCAACATAAGGCTGGGCCACCATTATTTTTGAAGATTGTATCATCCGATAAAATAATTTTTGAAGTTTACATAATATGAAATTTTATTAAAAAATAAATTATTGAAATATGTGGATAAATCACGACTTTGGAGCTTTTGTTTTAAACAAAAGATTTTTGAGGATCCTAAAATTTTATTTTTGAAGATCATATATAAGATCATTTTTTTTTTAAGATAAAATAATATGACATCTTATAAAATGTTTTAAAAAGTTTATAAATTCACCCAACTACCCTTTTAGTCCAACTAACACTGAAATTTATATCTCACCTAAATTGAAAACTTTGTCTATGTCCAACTTACTTTTCCACGAACATCCCTAATTGTTGTCTACGAGAGTTGACATATTGTTACTATGGTTTCGATACATGACTATCTCGATCCACCTGCTTAAATTAGTGTAAGTAATATGAGTTTGATAAAAATTAAAAAAACTTATTCTAAATATATATTTTTTTTTTTTGAAAAAACTTATTTTAAATTATTGAAAAAAAAATACTAAATATTATTTTGGTCAAAAGCTGCAATGGGGAGATAAAGTGTTTGGTCGGTCATGAGTTGTCCCCAGTTGGGCTTATCCCAAGTTATCCTTAATTAACGCCCGCCCACGTTATCCAAATTTTGATTTTAATACATCGGGGCCAACTAACGGAAAAAACGGGAAGTATTAAGGTAACTGCTACAAATGTCACCTGGAGAAATCTGGTTCGTTGTCGGCTTGTCTGTGGATATTGAACTTTAATCTGAGCCGTGGTTTCTACGCGGACAAGGGGGGCCCAAAGTAGACTTGACTTTAGTGGGACCCACATTTCTAACCTGGGCCCTACTTAATCTCAGCTGGACACGTATGCAGAGGTGTCATGAAGCTATTGGGTAGTATAATCTGTACTACAATTTTGGTCGGCGACAGTTGGTGGTAGTCAGTCAACATATATTAACTGCCACAAGAATCGTCTTTTGCCCAAGTTCGAGGAAACTCATTTTAGGTCGCTTTTAGCATTAAATAATATGCGAATCCAAGGTCCCATTTATTTATATTTTAAAAAAGTGGTTTTTTTACTTTTAAAATTTAGAACTGCTTATTCATTATCTTTACAATTTTAGTCATGTAAAAATTTTGTGATTTTAGTGATGTAAGTAGGACAAAAATTAAAAAAAAAAAAAGGCATAAATGCAAAAATTATTACTAGTTTGATGATTAAAATTGATAATTTAATACATATATGATCAAAAGTGAAAAGTGGTACACTAACAAGACGACAAATGTAATTTTCCCGAGAGGGGTTCACTTTCAAGCTCATCGAGAATTTTTCTCATGAGGTGACACCACTTACATAAGAGCTGTTCAGTGAGATGGCAATTATCTTTGGAAGGGGCTTTAAGTCATATATCTCGACTCAGCAACTTTGATCGGCGATTGCTGGTGGAGTTCCTGTCACAACAACTCCACCAGCGGAGGAATTCTTCTTGATGCATAACCTTGATCTCTCAAGCTCTTGATTTGCTTTCTATTATCAAGTGTCTTCATGATTCTCAATAACTTGTGCAAAAAATGATGTTACTCCTCATAAAAGTAATTAGCTCGAAGAGAAACTTGTCCAATCCCTCCATAATGAGCCCAAGCCTTCTTTTTTTTTTATCTAACTAGAATACTATGAGCTTCTCGGTTGTTTCAAGAGCCCATGGGCTTGTAACTGACAAATCATCATGAACGGATTTGAATACAAATACATTCATAATCATGATCCCGAGTAGAAAATATTCACTGATAATCAATAAGCTTATGTAATAAAACATCTACTCCACTCACAAATTTAGCTAGAAAATTTTTTCATAATCAATTCTCAAACTAAAATATTTGTTCGTGACCATTGGGCTTAGATGGGAAATCTCTTGTGATCAATGAATTTAAGGAAGAAATTTATTATAATTGATGAGCTTACCTTGAAAATATCTAGTCATTATTAATGAACTGAACTAAGAAACATCTACTATAATCAATAAACTCAAATAGGAAATTAAATTCATAATTAGTGAGTTTGGATAAAAATCTATTCACAATAAATAAGTTCACGTAAATTGATTTATTTTTAAATCAAATCTTGAACAAACACAGTAATTGCAAATAAATTCTCTATCCCACCACAAAATAACCATTTCAACGAGATGAGATCTCTTATTCTAAATGATGTTTCATTTCCTATTTTATGTCTTTAAACACATGCGATGTGTATTGCATTTATTACAAAATATTTAATACACATGACATGTATTTAAAGGTATGAAATAGGACTTGAAATACCATTTGAAATAGGAGATCTCGTCCGCATTTCAACTACCTAACTACCATTCTCAAAGGTAACCCGAAAGACCCTTCAACTTCGTCGACCTCAATTTTATTACATTAATTTAATAAAAAATTCTTATCCAAACAATTAATTTCAAATTAAATACTAAAGATCACATCAATCCATTCATAAAATCTACAGTGTCACTATGTTGTTGCGGAGTGATTGTTGCCTTTTATAGTGGGAATAAATATTTAGGTAGACAAATGCTTTTGCTTCGCCAACATCCCAGTCACAATCAAAACCACACCTGTAAGATTTTTCTCCCGTGTGTGTAACTGTAAAGATTTCTTTTTCCATGCAATTAATAATTTTAATTCTTTTATCCTTTTCCTTTTTTGTAAAATGCCAACTGATGACCAACTTCTATATAAACCGGCAAAACAGGCTCCCAATAAACCTCAAACGCAGCAAACTAAACAAACAAGAAATTCTTTACCTTTTCCCCTCAGGTATAAAATCCTTTCTATTAAGCATAAAAGAATGGCTTCGCAGATTATGAACACCGCCGTGAACAACACCGGTCGCGGTCTAGCCAAGGCCGGTAGCATTCAGAGCCGGGCTTACGTTACGTTCTTGGCGGGCAACGGCGACTACGTGAAAGGCGTGGTGGGGCTCGCCAAAGGATTGAGGAGGGTCAGCACGGCCTACCCGCTCGTGGTAGCGGTGCTGCCCGACGTGCCGGCAGAGCACCGCCGCTTACTGGTGGAGCAAGGATGTATAGTCAGAGAGATAGAGCCGGTGTATCCGCCGGAGAACCAGACGAATTTCGCCATGGCTTATTACGTCATTAATTATTCCAAGCTACGGATTTGGGAGGTAAGAGAGAAGGAAACAAAAAGATTTTTTTTTTTTTTTAATTAATACCCTTTGTCTTCTTTTTCTTTTATATATATTTCCACTGATTGCCGCGCTTTTTTTTTTTTTTGCTTTTTCTTTTTTCAAATTTTTTACCTCTCTTTATTTTGTATTTTATATAATTTTTTTAAGATTTTCACTTTCACTAAACGGCATGTACGTTTAATTTTATTATCATTTTTAGATGTTATGAATATTTGTTTCCTTATGAACTAGTTCCACCCTAAAACCAAGAATTGGTTTACTAGAATTGGAATTAGTGAAAAACATAGGGAAAAAATTTCAATTAGACTCATAACTGTAACAGTTAATTATTATTTTTATAATATGATTTTTAAGTTATGGATCCCGAATTAATTTCAATCAATTATGGGTGCAGTTTGTGGAGTACAGCAAGATGATATACTTGGATGGAGACATCCAGGTTTATGAAAACATAGATCACCTATTTGATTTGCCAGATAAGCATTTCTACGCTGTGATGGACTGTTTCTGTGAGAAGACATGGAGCCACACCCCACAATACAAGATTGGGTATTGTCAGCAGTGCCAAGATAAAGTTGAGTGGCCCAAGCAGTTGGGCCCTAAGCCTCCTCTTTACTTCAATGCTGGGATGTTTGTGTTTGAGCCTAGTCTTCCTACCTATCATGATCTCTTGAATACCCTCAAGATCACACCTCCAACACCATTTGCGGAGCAGGTAAAATTAATTGCATAAGAATTCCAAGTAATTACTAATGTTTTATTTATTTATTTATTTACTGGGGATAGGGTTACTAAACTCCTGACATCCTTGTCATGTTTGATATTTAATAAGAGACTAGATTGTCTGTCCATGTACTTATAATCCGCGCTTTCTTTGTAGGATTTCTTGAATATGTTCTTTAAGGATATATACAAGCCAATCCCGAATGTCTACAACTTGGTGCTAGCCATGTTATGGCGCCACCCGGAGAACGTGAAGCTCAATAAGGTGAAGGTGGTCCACTACTGTGCTGCAGGGTCCAAGCCATGGAGGTACACCGGCGAAGAGCAGAACATGGATAGGGAGGACATCAAATTCCTCGTCAAGAAATGGTGGGATGTATATAACGACAAGAGCTTGGATTACAAGGTGACCAATGCAGCTGAAGCCAAAGATAAACGACTAACACCCGGGGCCCACTTGAAGGCTACTGCAAAATTTATCGCTGCACCTTCCGCAGCTTAGCCATTGTTAATGATGTTTATTGCAAAGAAATTAAATAAACTTTATGTTAATGATTTGATTTTGTATTTGTGGAGTGTAACTAGTTTGGCTTAGGTTTAAGCTACAAAGGATGTGAACCAAGAATTGGAGGGCATCGTATTTAGTTTTGGATGTTCTTTGGTGTTTTCTTGGTGCGAGAATTGAGTTTGTAAATTGTTCCTCTTGATTGTAACTTGAAGAGTTGCAGTCTTGTCTGATGTTTCTTGATTTTTAAACAATGTTGCAATTCTGTATATCTTTACGATTCTTGACAAATGGCTAATGATTGATGGATCTGACTTTTTCTGCTTGGCATCGAATTGTCTGTTTGACTTATTGGTACTATGGATCTGGTTTGCTTTTTTGCTGTATTTTTGCGAGGCAGCTGACGAGTGGCTTGTTAGGATCATGCACGTGGTTATTACGTAAGATGTAGTGATGTGATATTATTACATTTCGCCAATATTGTTGACGCTTGGGGTCGTTGAATTTAAGTTTCTCACTAGAATTAGGAAACTTAAATGAGGTAACATAGGTATGGATTTGAAGGAAATGGATTCATTCATTTTCATCTGATCATTCAAAACTCCTTAATTGGAATAGAAGTAAATTTGTTTCATTTGATTTTTAGCTAAAAATTTTTATACCAAATAGATGGACTGTGTATCGAACATATTAAACTGTAGGTCATGCAAATCAAGCAAATGTTATTGTTAATTGGTTTCACTTATAGCATGAGTATTCATTAAATCAGCAAAATTTTCAAATCATTGAATTTAAAAGCATTGTTGGCAGCATTAGAAGCTGCCATAATTGGCATCATTTAATTTAGCTTCAAAAATGTGTTTGAGAAAAAGGCCGCAGCAAAAATCTGTTTTATCAATCAAATTATTGATTTACCTATTTTCCGTTACCAAATTGGATAATAATTTTGGCATCAGGACCTTCTATAATTCATTTGTCTTTCTATGTTTTTCTTAATGATCTCATTATCTTAATTGTATTTTTCATCTTCATGATGCCATATTCTGGGGGGTTATAATTTTCCATGATGTTCGTGGTGCTCAAATCAGGGTGGAAGGTGTGTATATATGGCCTTTCAGACAACTAAGTATGGTAGCTAACAGGTAGTTTCTCCTTTATTCCTATCACTTTCTTTACGTAAGTATTGTAACTTCACTTCCTAGTTTCTATCTATGTTGGAGATTAGGGAGGTGCCATTTCCAGTACCTCATTTTCTAAGTTCAGTACACTTGGACTTTTTTACCCTTTTCATATTAGTTACTCTCTTCAAAAAAATTTCTCTCTCGATCAAAAAATTCTCTCAACTATTTTTTAACTTTTTTTTCCCTAAACATATCATTCTACTAAAATATAAACACATAATCAAATTTTAACATGAGTCAATCGGATTACGAAAACGAAAATGATTTCGGCGATGAAAAGATTCATATACATTGAGATTACAAACGAGTTTTTTCTTTTTTTGTTCATAAATTTTTTAACAAAGTTGTTTTTTATTTTAGCTTTGGTGGCTAGGCTTTAACGGTGACCCTCGGTGGCTCTGGCTGAAGTACACCGTTAAAGCTCAGCAATTGTGCCGAGCTTCCCTTTTTTCTTTTCATTTTTTTTTAGCTTTGCCGGAGCCGCCGAGCTCCTCATGTGCACCTCGCCGCCGAGGTGCCTTGAACAAGCTTGGCCATCGTGGCCGAGCTTGTATGTAATTTTTTCTTTTAAAATCTCAGCGGTATTTGCCAAGCACTGTTAACGGAGCTCGGCACACTTGGCCGAGGTCCATACATTAGGCTCGGGAATCTCTACCGAGCCCATATAAACTTTTTTTTTTTTGTTTTTGGTTTTTTATATTATATATTATATTATAATATACTATAAATATATATATGTATATTATTAATTAATATACTATCATAATAGATTATAAATATTATATATATTATTGTATTATTAATGTAGTATTATATATTATATTATAATACACTATTAATATATATACTTTTCAATTTGTTTTTGTTCTTTGATTTCCTAAGCCTAAAAATGTATGAATTAAGTTTATAATAGCAGATTATAATCATAAAATCATAAACATAGAATCATAAAATTTGTAGCACAAAATTATAAATACAAAATCATAAATATTACATGTGAGTTTTAAAATATTAACATCAACATTTGAAAAGGGTTGATATTGAATTTAAATATTGAGTGAAGATTTTTTGTGAGAGGAGTAAAATTTTGGAAGAAAGAAAGAAAGAGTTAAGAGAATGAGTTTATAGAGAGAGAAATTTTTAAAAATGAAAGATTATTATAAAAGGGCAAAAATGTCTAAGTGTACTAAACTTAGAGAATGGGGTATTGGAATTAGCGTTTCAGAAATATTATTTAAAATTACCTGACAGTCGTCACTGGAATTCTAGAAATATAGAACAATAAGAATTGCTAGATCCACTTATCTGCTAATGCTATCTTTCGATATCTCTGCAGTGGAAAAGAGGGTGAGTTTGGGCAGGAAGATGATTATCTATTATCTAATCCGTTTCACATTTTATAAAATGTTTTAAAGAGTTTATAAATTCACCCCAGTACCCTTTTAGTCCAACTAACACTGAACTTTATATCTCACCCAAATTGAAATCTTAGTCTATATCGAACTTACTTTTCCACGAACATCCCTAATTGTTATCTACGAGAGTTGACATATTGTTGTTGTGGTTCCAATACACGACTATCTCGATCCACTTGCTTAAATTTGTGTAAGTTACATGAGTTTGATAAAAATTAAAAAAACTTACTCTAAATATTTTTTTTTTTGGAAAAAACTTATTTTAAATTATTGAAAAAAAAATACTAAATATTATTTTGGCCAAAAACTCCAATGGGGAGAAAAAGTGTTTGGTCGGTCGTGAGCTGTCCCCATTTGGGGTTACATCACAAGTTATCCTTAATTAACGTCCACCCACGTTATCCAAATTTTTTATTTTAAAACATCCAGCCCAACTAACCCAAAAATCTGGAAGTATTAAGGCACCTGGAGAAATCTGGTCCGTTGGCGGCTTGTCGCAGATGCTGAACTTTAATCTGAACGCGGACACGGGGGCCCAAAGTAGAATTGACTTTAGTGGGACGCACTTAATCTCAGATGGACACGTGTGCAGATGTGTCACACAGCTATTCAGTAATATAATCTGTACTACAATTTTGGTCGGCGACAGTTGGTGGTAGTCAGTCAACATGTATTAACTGCCACAAGAATCGTCTTCTGCCCAAGTTCAAGGAAACTCATTTTAGGTGGCTTTTAGCATTAAATATTATGCGTATCCAAGGTCCCATTTATTTATATTTTTAAAAAGTGGTCTTTTTACTTTTTACTATTTAAAATTTAGAACTATTTATTCATCATCTTTATTATTATTGTTATTGTTTATTTTTAATTTCAACTCTTTGCTATGATCATGTTATCATATTATTGTATCAATTCAAATCAAATTAAATTTGACGAAAGGTATCTAATGTTACTCCAAAATAATTAACATATTATAAGTTTAATAAGTTTTCATGCATATGTATATTCAACTCATCATCTCAAAGTGTCACGCAAGGACATTCTCAATTTTATTTTTTAAATATTACAAATAATAAAAATTAATAACTAAAACATAATGTGTCGTAACTTCCAAACATCCACTGAGCATCATTATGTATAAAGTATTTTGGACTTATAGTGGTAAGAGTAATGTTGTAATCGAGAGAATTTTGGATACGAGCTATGGACATAAATACTAGTTATTTTATATAATGAGTTTTCTAATATTGAGTAAGTAAGGGCATCGCTTCCGCAAGGAGAAGCTTTATGCTCGGACAAGTAATAGTGGATATAAGAGAGGGGTGGCCTAAATTGCACTTTTCATATATTACTTTTCACTTTTGGCTATGTATGAATCAACGCTAAGTAGTAACAATTTACAAATTATGCCTATTTTTAGCAATTTTAATCCTGTGAATAGTAACAATTTACAATTTTAGTCCTATAAAGTGGTAAAATTTTTGTAATTTTACTCATGAGTAGGACAAAAATTGAAAAAATAGGCATAAATTGCAAAAAATATAACTAGCTTGATGATTAAAATTGATAGTTTAATACGTATGTGATCAAAAGTGAAAAGTGGAGCGTGGTACACTTACAAGACAGACAAATGTAATTTTCCCAAAAGGGGTTCATTTCAAGCTCATCGAGAATTCTTCTCATGAGATGACACCACTTACATAAGAGCTATTCATTATCTTTGGAAGGGGCTCTAAGTCATATATCTCCACTCAGCAACTCTGATCGGCGATTGCTGGTGGAGTTCCTGTCACAACAACTACACTGGTGGGGGAATTCTTGTTGATGCATAACATTGATCTCTCAAGCTCTTGATTTGCTTTTTATTATTGAGTGTCAAGTTCATGATTCTCAACAACTTGTGCGAAAAATGATGTTGCTCCTCATAAAAGTAATTAGCTCAAAGGGATACTTGTTACTCCACAATGAGCCCAAGCCTTCTTATGTTCACCTAACTAGAATACTATGAGCTCCTGAGTTGTTTCAAGAGTCCACGGGCTTGTAAATGTCAAATCATCAATGGATTTGAATACAAATACATTCATAATCATGATGCCAAGAAGAAAATATTTACTGATAATCAATAAGCTTACGTAATAAAACATCTACTCCACTCACAAATTTAGCTAGAAAATTTTCTAAAATCAATTCTCAGGCTAAAATATTTGTTCATGACCATTGGGCTTAGATAGGAAATCTCTTGTAATCAATGAATTTAAGGAAGAAATTTTATTATAATTGATGAGCTTACCTAGAAAATATCTAGCCATAATTAATGAATTGAACTAAGAAACATCTACTATAGTCAATAAACTCAAATAGGAAATCAAATTCATAATTAGTGAGTTTAGATAAAAATCTCTTCACAATAAATAAGTTCGTGTAAATTGATTTATTTTTAAATCAGATCTTGAAAAAACACAGTAATTGCAAATAAATTCCCTATCCCACCACAAATTAGCCATTTCAATGGGATGAGATCTCCTATTTTAAATGACATTTCATTTCCTATTTCACGCCTTTAAACACACGCGATGTGTACTACGTTTATTACAAAATATTTAATACACATAGCATGCATTTAAAGGCATGTAATAGGAAATGAAATACTATTAGAAATAAGAAATGTCGCCCGCATTTGAACTACGTAACTACCATTCTCCAAGCTAACCCCAAGATTAAGGAAAGACCCTTCAACTTTATTGAAATCAATTTTATTACATTAATTTAATAAAAAATTCTTATCCAAACAATTAATTTCAAATTAAATACTAAAGATCGCATCAAGCCATTCATTAATCTAAAGTGTCAGTATGTTGTTACGGAGTGATTGTTGCCTTTTATAGTGGAATAAATAAATATGTAAATAGACAAGTGCTTTTACTTGACCAACATCCTAGTCACAATCAAAACCACACCGGTAAGATTTTTCTCCCGTATATGTAACTGTCAAGATTTCTTTTTCCAGCGGCGATTCCAGAATTCTAATTTAGTGAAAATGTTATTAAATGATAAAAGTTATATGAAAAAACTATCTCTACCAAAAAAAAAAATTGGTAAATTAACATATCAGAACATATGTTATACTAAAATAATTGAAAAAAAATTACATATCTAATAATACAAAAAACTACGAAAATATTAACAAAACAATTTATTAAAATACTATTAAATTAGTAAAAACATAAAATTTTAACACAGTAAAATTGCTTGAGATTGACAAATTAGCCGAAATCTTAAAAGTACGAGTTGTGAATAGAATGATTTTCTTGATATTCAGATGTTGATAAAAAAAATAAAAATAGTTGAATTGAAGGCTTCTTCGAACTTTAAAAATTCTACTAATCAATTGGCCCTTCAAATTCCAAATTTTTTACATTTTAGAATCATATATTTTTATTTAATGATTTGTTGTCAATTTAAAAGTAAGGTCCTAGACATGTATATTTTAGAATATAGTATTTGAATATATATATATATATATTGTAGTAAAAAAAAAAAACGAAAAGGAAAGTTTCAGTGGGGTCCTGGGACCCCACTAACAACCAGGTGGCCTCGCCACTGCTTTTTCCATGCAATTAATAATTTTAATTCTTTTATCCTTTCTCCTTTTTTCTTATGCCGACTGATGACCAACTTCTATATAAACCGGCAAACCCTGCTCGCAATCATCCTCAAACGCAGCAAACTAAACAAACAAGAAGTGCTTTGCCTTTTTCCCTCAGATACAAAATCCTTTTTTTAAGCATAAAAGAATGGCTTCGCAGATTATGAACACCGCCGTGAACAACACTGCTCGCCGTCTAGCCAAGGCCGGTAGCATTCAGAGCCAGGCTTACGTTACGTTCTTGGCGGGCAACGGCGACTACGTGAAAGGCGTGGTGGGGCTCGCCAAAGGGTTGAGGAAGGTCGGCACGGCCTACCCGCTCGTGGTAGCGTTGCTGCCCGACGTGCCGGCGGAGCACCGCCGCTTACTGGTGGAGCAAGGATGTATAGTCAGAGAGATAGAGCCGGTGTATCCGCCGGAGAACCAGACGAATTTTGCCATGGCTTATTACGTTATTAATTATTCCAAGCTAAGGATTTGGGAGGTAAGAGAAGAAAAAAAAAAGATTTGATTTTTTTTATTAATACCCTCTGTCTTCTTTTTCTTTTTTGTATTTCCACTGATTACCGCATTTTTTTTTTGGCTTTTTCTTTTTGCAAATTTTTTACCCCTCTTTATTTTTTATTTTATATAATTTGTTTTAGCTTTTCACTTTCACTAAACGGCACGTACGTTTAATTTTATTATCTGTAGATATTATGAATCTTTGTTTCCTTATGGCACTAAATCCAGCCTAAAACCAAGAATTGGTTTACTAGAATTGGAATTAGTGAAAAACATAGGGAAAAAAAATTCAATTAGACTCATGACTGTTAACAGTTAATTATTATTTTTATAATATGATTTTTAAGTTATGGATCCCGAATTAATTTCAATCAATTATGGATGCAGTTTGTGGAGTACAGCAAGATGATATACTTGGATGGAGACATCCAGGTTTATGAAAACATAGATCATCTATTCGATTTGCCAAATAAGCATTTCTACGCTGTGATGGACTGTTTCTGTGAGAAGACATGGAGCCACACCCCACAATACAAGATTGGTTATTGTCAGCAGTGCCAAGATAAAGTTGAGTGGCCCAAGCAGTTGGGCCCTAACCCTCCACTTTACTTCAATGCTGGGATGTTTGTGTTTGAGCCTAGTCTTCCTACCTATCATGATCTTTTGAGTACCCTGAAGATCACCCCTCCAACACCATTTGCTGAGCAGGTAAATTAATTGCATAAGAATTCCAATTAAGTAGTCATGTTTGATATTTAATAAGAAACTAGATTGTCCGTCCATGTACTTATAATCAGCGCTTTCTTTGTAGGATTTCTTGAATATGTTCTTTAAGGATATATACAAGCCAATCCCCAATGTCTACAACTTGGTGCTAGCCATGTTATGGCGCCACCCGGAGAACGTGAAGCTCAATAAGGTGAAGGTGGTCCACTACTGTGCTGCAGGGTCCAAGCCATGGAGGTACACTGGCGAAGAGCAGAACATGGATAGGGAGGACATCAAATTCCTCGTCAAGAAATGGTGGGATGTATATAACGACGAGAGCTTGGATTACAAGGCGACCAATGCAGCTGAAGCCAAAGATAAACGACTAACACCCGGGGCCCTCTTGAAGGCTACTGCAAAATTTATCGTTGCACCTTCCGCGGCTTAGCCATTGTTAATGATGTTTATTGCAAAGAAATAAATTTTATGTTATGATTTGATTTTGTATTTATGGAGTGTTACTAGTTTAGCTTAGGTTTTAGCTACAAGGGATGTGAACCAAGAATTGGAGGGCATCGTATTTAGTTTTGGATGTTCTTTTGGTGTTTTCTTGGTCGGAGAATTGAATTTGTAAATTGTTCTTCCTGATTGTAACTTGGCCTGGTTTGTAATATGTTAAAAGGAAATCTAAATGGATATTTACTATTGTTTGCCGCATGAATAGTTTGGATAATTTATATTTTTGGATTCGTGTTTTGCCTCATTAATGTGCAAGTTATGAATTTGAACACATTCCAAGTTTTGAAGCTGGAATTTTAAGAACTTACAAGTTCACTCAAAATACTCTCTTAGAGGGCATTTGGTTGATTTTATTTAAAATAAGTCCCTGCACTATATAAGATGTTTATAAGAAATTAAATTTTATTTTAAAAAATAAGAAGTTGAAATATTTGGTTAAAATAAGATGGGCCTTCCTCGTGTTTTTTTTTTTTTTTCAAAATCTTAACATTTGATTTTGGGAGTCTATAAGCTCTTTTCTATAAAATGTTTACCTAACACGTTTTGACATCTTATAGGCTTTTAAATAATTTTCTAAGATGTTTTAAAGTTGTTACAATCCTCTTTTCAAGTACACGTCTCATCTATTTTTCTATTACATGAATACATACCAAGTGTATTATTTATTTTCTTAAGAAAATGCAATGATGAGTATATGATACACTTGGTGTGAATTCATGCTATGAACCGAAACATTAAGATGCATTCAAATAAAAGATCTTTCCAATCTTAAATAGTTTACAAGCTCGCCTAAAGACATTATTCATCAGATTATGATATGCATTTCATGATATAGATAATATATATAACACTCAAATCCAATATTTCTAAGGAAAGTGATCATCAAATTTTAATTCA
>JACFYI010001679.1:310572-328657 GCA_014898755.1 Handroanthus guayacan
GTAAACAACAAAATGAAAATAGGTTTTGGTACTTTTTCATAAGTTTCCCTTAAAATAATTGCATTTTGTGGACTATAAATTCGAGTTCACATTTGCAAGCAAATAGCTTCTAGATGGAAGATCTCGTAGCACTCACTCGATTAAATATATTTTTAAGTTATTTATAAATTGTATAACAATAAAAACAATATTTTAAAATTTATTAGTCATAATCCAATGATTTAATCAATTGATTTTTATTTATTTATTTATTTATTTATTTATTTTTAAATAAGAGTAGTTTCACTAATAATGAACAATAAGAGACAAAAGTAAAAGCGGGAAAATCAATAACCAAACAATAATATTGATGCCTTAGACGAAGAGGACTCTAGAAAGAGAGCCCAAAAGGACACCAAGGCCGTGACTGAAGGAATAGAGTAGTATGAAATGTGACAATTGTTGATGAAAGAGATCTCCAGTCTTCCTTCACATTTTTTATCCAAAAGAAAGAGAATAAATTGATGATTCATTGCCATATGAGAAAATAGCTTTGAAAAAGGCCCCCCAATAGTATTTTCTCTTCAATAATCTTGACATTGGGATAATCTTGGCATAAGGAGAGATACATATCAAATTGCAATACCACACACCAAATAAATATGAAGAAAGAGATTTTAGATCAAAGAGAGAAAGTCCAAACTTCAAATCTAAAAATGTGTATAGATATTTTGGACAAAAAAAAAAAGCCGAAAATGAGGAAAGAAAGTGAATCGTGAGGTTGGATGAAAGGAAATGAAGGGTAACAAGGGCTTCTTTTTTTTTTTTTTTTTCGTTTCGTGAGCTGGACAAAAAGAGTGGAGAAGGAAAATGAAAAAGAAAGGAGCTTCGGTGAGAAGCCGGACCATTGTTGAGACAGCTACCTTCGAAACTCCATTTGATCAATTGATTCATAATAAGTAGTCAAGGTAAAATGTAGAAGGAATTACCTCGAAAGTCTTGAGATTTGAGCTAAATACATAAATATCTCTTGTATTTTGAAAAATTAGAACAACAATTCATACCATTAGTTTAGCTAACATAAAATTTTAATGTAATTATTTTTGTTATGTTATGCCTCAAATAGATCAATAGATTCAATTTAAGGCAAGACTAAATCTACAATTTTTCTTAATTACCTGATCAAGTGTAGAATCAGACATGTATTGAGAATGCTACCAACACATGATTGAAGTTTCATATAAAAGTCATTCCCAAGCTAGAATATTTACACTATGTACAAGTGCATGGCTTCCGCTTTCCCTTCGTTCGTTGTGCTTGAATGCATTTTTTGCTGTGGGACTTGATGTTCTTCTAGATACATATGTTCACTACAAAAAAATATAGCATGAGTAACAAAAAACTGAGTGTTATTGTAAAAATTCTCACTAATTTTATAAAAAAAGTGGTAAAGAATTGTGTTTTGCCACAAAAAATAATTTTAACAAACTAAATACTAACAATAATATGTTTATATTGTCACCATTGACAATTAATAACCCATGTATAGCGACTACCTAGTAACAATGAAAATTTTGTCACCAAATTATAGTAACAATTTTTATTGTCGCCAAATTATAGTGATAATTTTAATTGTCACGTACCATAAATGTGTCACTAATTATCTATAGTGGCAATTTACAATACTATTTTTTGTAACTAATGAACTACATAGTGACAATACAAAAGTTATTGTTATCTAAAATATATAATTAGTGACAAGATGAAAGTTATTGTCACTTAATACATATTATCAGTGATAATATTTATATTGTCATACAATTTTTTGTCACTCTTATTCTATTTTTTTGTAGTGATTATACACAAGTAAGGTATGAGATATAAGTTTAGTATGGACCGTGTGTCAATGAACTAGTTACTAGTATAGCACAATTAAAATCATATCATAAATGAAAGTGAGTCACATAAACACATAGGCACTCAAAAACAATATACCATGCAAAGTGGTCAGTTGATGCCGTCACATTATATCTCCAACCACGAATATTTCTTTAATTTATCTTCTCTATCCGTCCCTTATTTCATTGTTTTCTTTATAGTATAAAAGTATTCCGAAATGCAAGCTAATGTTTCGCATATCAACTGTTCAGAGAGCATTTTATAAGCAAATACTACCCAAAGTGAACAAAGAACTTCTTTGCACTGGCAAATATATATAAATAAGTTTTGCTCACTATTATCTAACATGCAGAATCATATTCATGGAGATTAGCCAGCTAATTCACATGTTTTGGTGATTATCACATTTAAAATTACTCATTTCCTTTCTAAATTTCGATAAATTATCAGAGTCTAGCCTAATTCAAATTTATATAAATGGAGAAGAGCTTGTGCACAGGCACACACACAACCTTCTCCCAATCAATGGGAGCGTTAAAGGTTAGCACTTTCATTATTTGTCTAAAAGAGTTAATGTAAAAGTACACTCTCATATTTGCATAATCTAAGATAATCTTGTTAATTGGTTCACTACTACCAACTTATTTGGCCTAAGCTTAGTGTAGTCCCAAGAATTTAATCTATACCTTGTACTACTAAAACTCTTGGCAATATTAACTATTCATGTTATACTGAAAGGTTCTAAGTATTAGCATTAAGAATTTTCTATAGCTAAATCATCGGATACTATTATCATATTTTAGTGGCTCAAGATTACATGTTTCTTAATATTTTTGAATCAATTAATTAAAAAAAATGAAATTACTAATTAAACATATTTGTCTCTCACCCATTGGTATATTGAATTAACAAAATTAATCACAATCAAAATGATATTAAAAAGACTTTATCATGAAATTTGATCATATATAAGCATGTGAAATAGCTACATATATAGAATAGCATTCATAAAATATAAAACAAATAAGGCATAACATGCATGAAACATATATGCATGAAAACAATTTAAAATCTTTACCTAATCCCCTTCGCTATTTTTCTTCACTCAACGACCAAATTAATGACCTATGTCTAGGCCGCACATGGTCGGTCCGGCCACCGTTCCCACGTTGGAATTGACAATCTTAGTGACTAAATTTAACGTATGGAACTTGTTTCATTTTTATTGGGTGACTAAGAGGTGTATAAGTCCACAGCCATAATGATGCGGGACAGGATCTCCTATTTCAAATGGTGTTTCATCTCCTATTTCATGCCATTAAATACATGCCAAGTATATCAAATATTTCATCTCGTCCCTAATGATGATGCAGCCATGTACGTGTTTCATTTCCTGCCTTGCTCAATAATGAAAAGCTAAAATCAATAATTAAGCTTTCTGAAAATTGAGTTATAATTTAATGCCCTTTGGTACACTAACCCGCTTACTTATTATCTATAGCCACCTCAAGGATAATTGATTAAAAGGAAGGTTGATGAATATAGTTGATTCATTTATTTGTCTGTGATTTTTTTCTTTTTTCTTTTTCTTATTTTTATTTTTTTTTAATCACCATATTCATTGATATAAAATTAAATACTATTTAAATTTAATACCAGGAAAGAAATAATATACGTTCTAATATGATCAATAGAATGTTAATCATTATTGCATATAAAATAAACTCTTTGCTATGATTTAATTATTTGAAGTGTTTAAGTCATTAAATTAAATTTTACGGAATGTAATTGTAATTATATAATTGTGTTAAAGTTTTCCGTCAGCTAGAGCAACAATACTTTTGTGCTAATTTGTTTTTGTGCTAATTTGTTTATCCCAGAACTATTGATATATACATCATGGGGTTTTTTGATATACTGTATTGGATTTGAAATACTAATTTGTAGTCCTACTAAATTCGAGAAATATTTAAATTATTTATGGATTTGATAGCTCTTATTAATTTGTGAATGATATTAAAATAGCACATTTATATATCTAATCAAATATTTAGTAGTTCCTCGCTACTATTTGTAGCTCTTAGAGTAAATTTATAAATATTCATTCCTAAAGTTCATTTCTTCTAGAAAGTCGCAATATCAAAGACATCATTAAAATTTTATTACCTAATACGGGTAATCTCGGAAGAGGGATGTATTGATAGTAGAAGGAATAATGGGAATATACCATTATAAGAAGCCGACTTGTTACTAAATATGAATATTAAAAGAACTATAAAAAATTACAAAATATAGCCACTGCCAAAGGGCCTACATAGATATTGGTTGAAAGTTAAAGATATGCTAGAAGCCAGGCGAGGCCACTGAATTCTGCCACATAACGGTTGGCGTAGGTTCTTGCCTTGGAACTTAATTACCGTCAGTATTGAGGTCATTTTCAAGGTCGTTGGTTAGTTAAGTCTCAAATTTTTGTCTTTAATGTACGAGGACTTGGAGGATAATGTAGAATAAAATAGGACAATGCCTGATTGATGGCCGACCTCTATTTGTCAATTTTTGACTCATGTACACAGCTGTATTCTTTTCATATTTTCCTCTTACCGACACACGATTAATATTTTGACTACTTTTATAGCGTGTTTGATAAGGTACTCGGGTTAAATATTACAACTGAGCCCATTTGACTTAAATACTACAATTAAGCCTGTTTGATATTACAGTTGATTAAAATACTTATTTTATATTTGATAGGAAAGATTAATTGGTCTAATTACAAATCCAGTGACATCTTGAATGCATGTTTGATAGGAGAGATTACATGATATTGCATGTCAATTTACTTATATACCCGTTACCAAATTTCAAAATATTTTCCTTCTAGGGCCCAACTTCAAATGAAAATTTGGGTTAATAAGTCCCCTTGGACAGAATAATATTGGCATTTATAAAGTTTATTTTATTTTATTTTTTCTATTCTTGTAGGTATTTATGAATAATATAAATTAATATAAATTAAAAGAATTAGTATAATATTTTAAAAAAGGGTTAATTACATTCTACTATTCTCGGATATTAGAAAATTACCAACCACTATTCTCGTAATTTAAAAATTATAAATTAACCCCTATAAGTTTATAAAATTACCAAATCATCAATTCCTTTTTTTTATTTTTTTGGAAAATGACAATCTCATCAACTTGTCCAAATGAGTTTTCCATTCTATCCCTATGCTTGGCCATTGTAATTTTAGAGGTTAAAATACCCTCTGTAATTATGAGATCTTGTAGAAGAGTTTTCTGTAAAATCATATTCCTTCAAGGTGTTTAATTGTAATTTTATAAATTTAATAAAACAAACACTTTTCTAATATAATTTTTTAAAATAATTTTCTTTAATTCTATTCTATAATCATTTTTAAATAAATTAAGATTAATTTTTATTATCAAATATAATTTATTTAAAAATATTTTTATATATGTAATTATTATTATTATTATTAATTAATTAATTAATTAATTAAATCTGGAAATTATTTTAGAACTATTTTTAAAAATTACAGGAAAGTAATTACATAAAATTATTTAAAAACATAATTACAGAAAAATTTAGAGAAAAAATAAAGAAAACTATAAAAAAATTTAATAAATAATTATAGAAAATAATTTAAATTTAATCAATATTCTTTATATTAAAATATTAATAGTCTGAATTACAACAATAGGAGAAAAGGTGTTCTATTTTGCAGGGAATTAATGTAATAAAGCATAAGCTTTTATGGGGGGTAATTTAGTAAATTCATCAATAGTATCCCTGCACCATTCACTAATCTTAGGGCCAAGGGTGAGACTAAAATGGGGCCTAATCTTCACAGCCCACCGGGCTGCATTTCATTTTCGGGTCAGCCATCATATTTAATCTCACATATCAAACAATACTTTATGGTATTTGGGCTACCCATACTTGCATGTAAATTGGGCTAAAGTTGCCTATCAAGCACCTCCTTACTAAATCCTAAATAGAAATTTCCTAGGACTAACAGAAAATGTATAAGATGGTGTATAATAGTTACCTTAACATCCTTTGAAGTTTGATATGATTAAAGATACATTTTCTATGATTTAGGAATTACGATAATGCTCTGTCATCATGGTTTGTTGAAATAGTGAAAAAATGAAAAAATGGTGAACAGTTTAAACAAAATGGAAACGACTTACTTTGTTTCAATATTCTAGTGTGGAATAAAGTGAATTCATGTTTCAAACCAATTACTCATCTAGAACGGTAAGAAAATCCAATTTGTCTTATTATCGTAGTGAAACAAAACGAAATGGTGCGGTGATCCAAGTTTTAATATTTTTTGCCCTTTTTTTAAATAAAATATTCAACACTTTAGACTAAATAATGTGCAGAAAGGCCATAACCATTGCATGACATTACAATGGAATTGGAACAAGGTTATCGTTTTGGCATCCGCAACTATTCATGCAAACGATGCCTGCCATTGGTTCTAATGAGAGGAAACTTAACTGAAATTGTGCAACTTTGCAACTAGATCCCGAAAACTTAAGTACGTTAAATTACAAAAGTGTTTATTTATAATATTTCAGTTAATATGCATCTCCTATTTTTATTGGGTCTAATTGTAATATTAATATGTTATGCTAAGCTTTCGCCAACTGAGCTAATAGCAGTTGATGTTATTACAATTTCACCAACTATAGGAGATTTTTCAATTTGTAATTAGGTCAAATCTCATGAGCGTGTTGAGGCAATTATCCTGTAGATAATTTATCTTTGTTCAATGTTCTTATGCCACATAGAGTATACTTTAGAAAGACGTTAGTTTTCTAGTTTACTGAAAAATTCTAGGCATGATAATGAGATAATGATGGTAGTTTCAACTGTCAATCGTTCACTGGTCTCGTAACTCTGTATTCCCTTAAAAGTTTATGGTTCCATGTAGTGTACATATTTGTCTAATTAACTAACCTTCTAAAATTATTATTTTCTGGTGTTCTAGAATGCACAAATTAACGACAGCCATTGGACAACTCAACAAAACAAGATGGGATGGAAATTAAATAAAAATCAGAATCCTCTATTTCAAAATGTATTATTCTATTTCATTAATACATGTCAAGAGTTTAAGTATGTTAGTTCTCTTACTGGTACTCATGCTTTGTTTTGATTATTCGAGTATTATAATGCATAACAACATGTTGCTGTGTTTTAATAATTCCAGTGCATGAAAGTGTCACCTTGATTTTGCTCGTCTAATTTACCATTTTGCAACGAACACTATCCATTTTTAAGGGATTTTCTAAAAGGTTTACTTCCTAAGCTCATACATATCCAAATTAATAACTTATTAGTTACGATTTTGGTTATCACAAAAGATTTTTTATTATTACTCAACTCATATTAACCACTCTCTTTAATGTCGATCATCAATAAAAATAAACAGTTGTGATTACTCTATTCTTTACTATAAGTTGTTATCGTTGGCAAAGAAGTTCTATTAATTCTCCTACATTCTACCATGTTTTCTTGAGGGAGCATACGGTGAAAAGAATAAAATGAAATTGGATCTATTACGTCTATTCTTTATTATAAGCTATTATGGTTGGCAAAGAAGTTCGATTAATTCTCCTGGATTTTACTATATGTTTACTTGAGGGAGACACTTAAACATGTAGTAATTTCTGTTGGAAATTGGTCCGTTTGACCAAATAATTAAAGTGTGCTCGAATATTAATTTCTCAAATTTCGTGTGTTTGTCGTAAGCTATGCTGCGGGTAAATTATGACGATATAATTATTTGCCCAAAACAATTTCTAGGTAAATGAGAAATCAATGCATAAAATGAGCCACTTGAGATTGACTAAAGAGTAGTATTAAAAGTGAAGATGGAAAAAAGTGGAAAGAATTCCACATTGGAAGAAGAAGAAATATTGTTCCAAC
Source organism: Handroanthus guayacan (assembly GCA_014898755.1). Lineage (NCBI taxonomy): Eukaryota > Viridiplantae > Streptophyta > Magnoliopsida > Lamiales > Bignoniaceae > Handroanthus > Handroanthus guayacan. The sequence continues at coordinate 318,412 of JACFYI010001679.1, forward strand.
TTATTTAACCCAAGTACCAAAGTAGGGTTGGGCCCCTTGGGGGTACCACAAGTGTTTGGAAGGGGGAGGACCTACATCAATGAGGTTCGATTCAAACCACACACGGGCGCCTGGCCGGCTCGGCTTGGCTGGTCTGGATTGGAATCGGTATTAGAACTTGGACTGGAATTTGGTCTTAGGTCCAATACGTATCTTTTTGGACAGAATTCATTTGAAAGGGACTTAATTTAATTAAGTCCGATCGAGAAATTAATTATTTCTCTCTTCTTCAAGTCGCTAATTCTAGAAACACCTATTGGATAAATGGTAACCCGTCACTTCACCTTAAATCTGAATAATTTTTTGTCGCACCTGTTCATGAATGATACAACTTTTGGAAGTTGAATATTTTAATTCCGAAAGTTGCGACTTTAGTTCTGGGAGTTGCAATTTTGATTTTGAAGATTGTGTGTGAAAAGAAATGACTACTCGTGAGCAACCTTTCATACTCTATAAATACAGTCCCCACTTCGAGTTCTATGTATCAAAAAATTCCAGCATACATTCTGCATAGTTCCAGTTCTCATTTCTGCATTCTTACAATATTCTGTCCAAATTTGAAGAGAAGTTCCAGTGCGCAATTAAGTTCATTGGAGTTAAATAGTTTGAAGTGCTGCTATTATTTGAACGAGGTCGTTGTATTTTGGGAGGCGATAGCCATTAACCGTGAGCACCAGTACAGGGCTATTTCGTCTGAAAGAAAGAGAGCACGTCTCTCGCCTCGACCATTCGATTGATCGCAGTTTCCCATAAAAGTTCATAAATACTCCCAACAATTTCATATAATTGCAAAATAAGTCATAAAAGTTTTCTTTGATTTTGTTATCGTTTTATTTTGGTACAAATAAGGAGGACAAGTTTTCTCCTTTCTTTTGCATGACCAATCTACCATCATCCTTGTGTGTTCAATGCACCACTCCTGGATAAACGCAATTCCCATAGGCTGCAACATGACTAAATATAAAAATGTGTTATGAAGAACTCATATATAAAAAAAATTAGTTATAAAAACCTAATTGAAATATATATCCTCATGTGAAATGCCAACATTCCAACCATACAAGGCAAACACATGATTAGTCACATGCCAAAAGCAGGAGGGGTGGAGAGAGATAATTACATGGATTATTCATTGATAGAGCTCCAATATTCGTGTTGCAGAAACCACTCGTTGCATAGATTAGATCAAGAGCAGAGGATGCGTGACTTAGTAAGTTGTTGGGCTCGAAACATATACCACCTGGCTAAATGGGCCTACAATCGATTTTTGAGCAAGCACAGTCAATAAAATCTTGTAACGCATCATCTGGAGCACTAATTTGGGCCAGACAGTAATATGCGACCTATATATACCACAATTTCTTTTAAATAATTTCTATTTAAATAACAAAGAAAGCATTTTTTTTTTTTGGGGTCGAAGAAGTGCAGTTATGAAAGAAATTTTATAAGAAAATTATCTAACACTTTCTAGTAAATGACAAGTGACTTACTTTTTTCTCACCAATTAATCTGGGGCTTTCGTCAAAAGCATAAACAACAATACGAAAACGTAAATTATAAGAAGCACAAAGAGATACTGTCTCACCATGGTACTTTTTTTCTGTGATACTACAATATATACTTTGATACTACAGTATATATACACTGAGCTTTTGTTTTCCATGAAAGGAATTTGGAAAAGTCCATTGAGTTTAAATGATAATTTGTATGAAGAACATAAATATCTAATTCTATTATCCAAAGACAATTACTACTTATGTTTACGTAATTTTGGGACATAAACACAACATCAATATGAGTCATGCATGTTTAGCAAATTTTATTGACCTAAAATATTCAATTCTTTTTATTCAGATGTTCAGTAGATTCTGTTAACGTAAAATATAGGCCTTTATAACATCCCTTGAATCACCTGCTGGATGAAAAAAAAAAAAAAAAATTGGTGCAAAGCCCTTGCGTACGTTCCGAGGAATCCTCTATGTACATATAATGTAATTTTCATCTAAAAATTACAGTCGAAAAAAGATACAAATTCCAAATTAGTCATCAATATTTTAATAGAATTTGACACTTATTATGTAAGATTATAAGGTTAGACATATTATTTGACTTCTATGAATCACGTATACTGTGATTCTATTTATAATGTTAGATATGCTCTTAAAGTTTTCCAATAGCTAAATTAATGCGCAATGGTACTGTAATTTAACAAAACACCTAAAATGTTTTTGTAATTAGATCAAATCTCATGTAGTATTGAGATAATGAATTAATATCCCTTTAATCAACCTTGTTAGTCCAAATTAAGGTGATACTTAAATAAAGGGCCTAGAGGAGATTGGAGAGTAGCTGGATGTTTCAAACCAAAAATTGCACTAACCCAAAATTTTGCTATGGAGAGGTTTCCATCAAAATAGTCAATGGTGATGTTCAAAATAAATTATATAAAAGTATAATCACTTGCTTTTGTTGAAAGTTGAAAAAATTAGATTATAATAAAAAAAAATACTTAGTGTTTAAAAATTATCAAATAATTCACTGTAATGCAATAAAAAAAGGGCAGAATTTGGAATCATAACTATTTTCATTAAGAATAGCTTACAACACTCATAAGCAGCCCCAAGGCTTGTCACTATGACATTGCTTGGCTTGTCACTATAAAGAAATTAAAAAAATAGGCATAAATTGCAAAAGTTATTACTAGTTTGATGGTTAAAATTGATAGTTTAATGCATATACGATCAAAAGTGAAAAGTGGTACACTGACAAGACGACAAATGTAATTTTCCTAAGAGGGATTCACTTTCAAGCTCATCGAGAATTTTTCTCATGAGATGACACCACTTAAATAAGAGCTATCCAATGAGATGGCAATTGTCTTTGGAAAGGGCTTTAAGTCATATATCTTGACTGTAACGCTCCGGGTCCTAGTGCACTTCTACCCTAGTCACCAAGACATTACTTACAGTCATGGGTACTAAATTAAATACTAAAATCAACATGAACACAATTATACAATAACTAAAACCACAATTGAAAATTTTCATAGTAATTCGTTTACATAAGTGCTAAACTTCATCTTAATTTACAAATCTAAAATTTTCTAAAATTACAAGTTACATCCCAAAAGAAATAACTAGCTACAGTGCATGCTAGAAACTTACAATATCTTTCTTATTAATATACCAAAATCTCGAATATCAAAACTAGATATGTAGAAATGTTCTAATCTAAGCTCTCATGTTAATAGTCGCATTATTCCTCAAATTTATTCACCTACACATAGTAGGAAATTTAAATAAGTCGAGAGACTTAGTAAAAATCATAATGGGAAATCAAGGAATAGGACTCAAGAAATTAATGAGAGATGTTGAGCTAATCATTGGCATTCATATCAAAGAGAATAATTCAATCTAATGCAAATATGAGCTCGGAGAAATCAAACCATATCATGAATGTCAAAATCAATTAGGCTGAACTAGTGTTTAGTAAATCTGTCACCCTTGTAATCTTATGCCTCCCGTCTCTTCCTCGAATGGCCGTTCAGAGGGGAGCAATCCAAGTAAATAATTTAGGCACGGTCGATCGCGTATCGGGAGTAGTTGTCCAGAAGCTTACCTCCAAGACCCCTTCCAAACTACTTAAACACTAGGAAAATCCCGCAGGTTAGGTCGACGCTCCGTTAACGCCCAACCGGTCCCCCCGAGATCCCCAGGGCCCAACAATCAATCAATCAATAGGTTTTTATTTTTGGAGCATTCAAGAAATCATAGAACGATATCGAGTTCAAATAATCGGGCTAAGAAAATTAAAAATGAGAATAGAGGTATAAGAATTCTAATTGGATCATCATAGTAGATTTAAGAGGTTTAGGGGATGATTTTTAAAGATTGTTTTAAGAAAATCACCAAACAACTCAAGTTTTGAGAAAATTTTGGGCGGCAGTAATTTTCCAAGCTATCTTAAAATTATAATTTGATGAGTTAAAATTGGAAATTTGGTTCAACAACTATCTAGACTCGACAAGCTTTTCAACGGTAGTTTTATATTGAAAATTTGACTAGTAAAACTTTAGTTATAAATTTTTAAAGTCGATACAAGAATCTGTCGAAGCCCCGAATCAACTGAATATGTTTGAGTTTACAAAATATTTTGGGTTGATTCTTTCATGGATTTAAAAAATTCTTAAGTCTATTATTATCTACACTTAACAAGATTTCTAACCTATATTTTTGGCTTCAATTTGGTGAAAAAATGAGTGGTTTCCAACGAGTTGAAGTTAGGGAAAGTGTTAGGACAAGTTCCAGTGCATCCCCTGCTACCCGGGAAAGCTAACATGTTTGGATTAAACGGTATTTTTGGGCTTTTTCCTTCATGAATTCGGATGATTCTTGATTCTAATGATAACTACACTCATTAAGGTTTCAAATGGTATATTTTCTGAATTTTTTGGGTATGTGGATGTCTATTTATGAATTTTTGAACTTAGAGTTAGGACAGAGACTTTCCCTGTCTTAGCCGAAGTGGCAGGTTTCGTTCAAAGACATTTTTCTACCATTTTACTCTTCGTTTTTGGGTGATTCTTGGTTCTATCACCATCTAAACTTAAAGAGGTTTCTAACGGTATTTTATATGAAATTTTTTGAGTAATAAAAGTGGTGTTTTTGATTTTTCAAAGTGAGACAATTGTTCTGTCCCAGCTTACCCGAGAACAACCAAGGTGTTCCAACTTTATTTATTTTAAGAAATTACCTACCCACTAAATCCAAGTGATGATCCACTACAATACTTATAACCCTAAGGTCAAGTTCATGATTCTCTAAGTTCAAATCAAAATTTGCTCCAATAACAATATCATCAATCACATGAGAATAACCAAATAACTCATAGCATCAATTCATAACCAATTCAAGGCCAAATCAATCATTCTCATAGCAATAAAATCAGTCCATGAATCAAGAAAAATAGAACCATGATCTGAAAATGAAGGATAAGAGAGTGGAGTGTTATGATTTTTATCTTTAGTGGTGGTTTAGCTTGATGATTTCACTATCTACTTCAATTAGTCCACCAATACCTAGCATAGAAAGAAATCCCTTAAGTTCATATAATTCTTAACAAATCTACTCACTAAACACAACCAAAGCTTATCTAATCTTGTGGATTTGAAGTTAAGAGAGTTCCCTAAACAATTTCCTTTAGGTTTTATAGATTAAGATTGGGTGAAAGTAGGAAATTTCTTGCTTTCTTTTCTTCTTCTTCTTTTACGATTTTGGGGCTGAAATTGGCTGAGGTTTATGGTGTTTTGTCTCTCTTCTTTTTCTCATGTATATACTCCCTAATGTATATACATATATGTATTTTTGTATAGTATAAAACATGGCATTTAATGAAAGCCATGATGGTGTTGGAAAATGACCTAAGCCATGAGGTCAAGAAATGTTCTAGAGCTTTAATTAAACACATGCTCTTATCTAATTTTCCATCACATAGTGAGTGTGAATGTGTGTGTGTTCGGTCAGCTGACCCATTTTTTCTTTTTTTTTGTTTGATCAAAAATTAAAAATTGGGCTTAGTTTGTGGGCTAAAAAAATAACAATATACTGGGCTCAATTCCTTGGGTCCATGGGCTTGATTTTGGGATAAAAATATCACATTTGGTTCACATTTAATTGAAATAATATTTTTGGTTGCTAAATCAAAGTGATTTTGCCGTTTTGAAGTCTTTTAGACAATAGCGATAAAAATCATTTAAAACGGCGCTATATTTTAAAATTCATGAAACTTTGGAGTAAAATTGATAATTCAAGAATCTTTTGGGCTAAAATATTGTTTTTGAAATTAATGGTATGGTCTTGGTAAGTTTTGGTCGAAAGAAAAATTTTTAAGACGAGTTTTTCTCTTATCAAGAATTTATAGCTGTATAATGAAATAATTTTTAAAACTAGGGATTTAAATATATGGTTATGGGCATTTTTGGGGAAAATAATAATGTCAATAATTCTTTGAGTGTAGATGATTTTTTTTATAAAGATAATGAAGTATTTTTAGTTGTGAGAAAAATTTCAAATCGACGAAAAATCCATTACCGATTAAAATTTTTCTCAAAACGTTTTAAAATATTTATTGATTAAATACAAGGGTTTAAAAATTAAATTAAAGGAATTTTTGAGGTCTCACATCGAACTTTGATCGGCGATTGTTGGTGGAGTTCCTGTCACAACAACTCTACTAGCGGGGGAATTCTTCTTGATGCATAACATTGATCTCTCAAGCTCTTGATTTGCTTTCTATTATCGAGCGTCTTCATGATTCTCAATAACCTGTGCAAAAAATGATGTTGCTCCTCATAAAAGTAATTAGCTCGAAGAGAAACTTGTCCCTCCACAATGAGCCCAAGCCTTCTTTTTATCTTTATCTAACTAGAACACTATGAGCTTCTCCGTTGTTTCAAGAGTCCATGGGCTTGTAACTGACAAATCATCATGAGCGGATTTGAATACAAATACATTCATAATCATGATCCCAAGTAGTAAATATTCACTGATAATCAATAAGCTTATGTAATAAAACATCTACTCCACTCACAAATTTAGCTAGAAAATTTTCTCATCATCAATTCTCAAACTAAAATATTTGTTCATGACCATTGGGCTTAGATGGGAAATCTGTTGTGATCAATGAATTTAGGGAAGAAATTTATTATAATTGATGAGCTCACCTTGTAAATATCTAGTCATTATTAATGAATTGAACTAAGAAACATCTACTATAATCAATAAACTCAAATAGGAAATTAAATTCAAAAATCTCTTCACAATAAATAAGTTCGCGTAAATTGATTTATTTTTAAACCAAATCTTGAACAAACACGGTAATTGCAAATAAATTCTCTATCCCACCACAAAATAACCATTTCAACAGGATGAGATCTTCTATTCCAAATGATATTTCGTCGCCTATTTCATGCCTTTAAACACACGCGATGTGCATTGTATTTATTACAAAATATTTAATACATATGACATGTATTTGAAGGCATGAAATATGATATAAAATACCATTAGAAATAGGAGATCTCATCCGCATTTCGACTACCTAGCTACCATTCTCAAAGGTAACCCTAAGATTAAGGAAAGACCCTTCAACTTCGTCGACCTCAATTTTATTACATTAATTTAATAAAAAATTCTTATCCAAACAATTAATTTCAAATTAAATACTAAAGATCACATCAATCCATTCATAAAATGTACAGTGTCACTATGTTGTTACGGAGTGATTGTTGCCTTTTATAGTGGGAATAAATATTTAAGTAGACAAATGCTTTTGCTTCGCCAACATCCTAGTCACAATCAAAACCACACCTGTAAGATTTTTCTCCCGTGTATGTAACTCTCAAGATTTCTTTTTCCATGCAATTAATAATTTTAGTTCTTTTATCCCTTCCTTTTTCTTAAAATGCCAACTGATGACCAACTTACTTCTATATAAACCGGCAAAACCTGTTCCCAATAGTCCTCAAACGCAGCAAACTAAACAAACAAGAAATTCTTTACCTTTTCGCCTCAGTTATAAGATCCTTTCTATTAAGCATAAAAGAATGGCTTCGCAGATTATGAACGTCCCCATGAACAACACCGGTCGCGGTCTAGGCAAGGCCGGTAGCATTCAGAGCCGGGCTTACGTTACATTCTTGGCGGGCAACGGCGACTACGTGAAAGGCGTGGTGGGGCTCGCCAAAGGATTGAGGAGGGTCGGCACGGCCTACCCGCTCGTGGTAGCGTTGCTGCCTGACGTGCCGGCAGAGCACCGCCGCTTACTGGTGGAGCAAGGATGTATAGTCAGAGAGATAGAGCCGGTGTATCCGCCGGAGAACCAGACGAATTTCGCCATGGCTTATTACGTCATTAATTATTCCAAGCTAAGGATTTGGGAGGTAAGGGAGTGGAAAAAAAAAAGATTGATTTTTTTTAGTAATACTCTTTGTCTTCTTTTTCTTTTTTATATTTCCACTGATTACCGCGCTTTTTTTATTTTTCTTTTTTCAAATTTTTTACCCCTCTTTATTTCTTATTTTATATAATTTGTTTTAGATTTTCACTTTCACTACACGGCACATACGTTTAATTTTATTATCCTTTTTTGATGTTGTGAATCTTTGTTTCCTTATGGCACTAATTCCACCCTAAAACCAAGAATTGGTTTCCTAGAATTGGAATTAGTGAAAAACATAGGGGGGGAAAATTCAATTAGACTCATACTGTAACAGTTAATTATTATTTTTATAATATGATTCTTAAGTTATGGATCCCGAATTAATTTCAATCAACTATGGATGCAGTTTGTGGAGTACAGCAAGATGATATACTTGGATGGAGATATCCAGGTTTATGAAAACATAGATCATCTATTTGATTTGCCAGATAAGCATTTCTACGCTGTGATGGACTGTTTCTGTGAGAAGACATGGAGCCACACCCCACAATATAAGATTGGGTATTGTCAGCAGTGCCAAGACAAAGTCAAGTGGCCTAAGCAGTTGGGCCCTAAGCCTCCACTTTACTTCAATGCTGGGATGTTTGTGTTTGAGCCCAGTGTTCCTACATATCATGATCTCTTGAGTACCCTCAAGATCACACCTCCAACACCATTTGCTGAGCAGGTAACTTAATTGCATAAGAATTCCAAGTAATTAGTAATGTTTTATTTGTTTATTTATTTATTGGGGATAGGGTTACTAAACTCCTGACATCCTTGTCATGTTTGATATTTAATAAGAAACTAGATTGTCTGTCCATGTACTTATAATCTGTGCTTTCTTTGTAGGATTTCTTGAATATGTTCTTTAAGGATATATACAAGCCAATTCCCAATGTCTACAACTTGGTGCTAGCCATGTTATGGCGCCACCCTGAGAACGTGAAGCTCAATAAGGTGAAGGTGGTCCACTACTGTGCTGCGGGGTCCAAGCCATGGAGGTACACCGGCGAAGGGCAGAACATGGATAGGGAGGACATCAAATTCCTCGTCAAGAAATGGTGGGATGTATATAACGATGAGAGCTTGGATTACAAGGCGACCAATCCAGCTGAAGCCAAAGATAAACGACTAACACCCAGGGCCCTCATGAAGGCTAGTGCGAAATTTATCGCTGCACCTTCCGCTGCTTAGTCATTGTTAATGATGTTTATTGCAAAGAAATAAATTTTATCTTAATGATTTGATTTTGTATTCATGGAGTGTTACTAGTTTGGCTTACGTTTAAGCTACAAAGGCTGTGAACCAAGTATTGGAGGCATCCTATTTTTAGATGTCTTTTCGGTGTTTTCTTGGTGGGAGAATTAGTTTGTAAATTGTTCTCCTTGATTGTAAATTGGCCCGGTTTGTAATATGTTAAAGGAAATCTAAATGAATATTTACTATTGTTAGCAGTATGAATAGTCTGGATAATTTATATATTTTGGGTTGATGTTTTGTCTCATTAATGTGCATGTTATGAATTAGAACACATTCCAAGTTTTGGAGCTTGAATTTTAGGAACTTATAAGTTCACTCAAAATACTCTGTTAGAGGGTATTTGGTTGATTTTATTTGAAACATCTTAGGAGCCCCTATGTTATATAAGATGTTTGTGAGATATTAAATCTTCTTTTAAAAATAAGATGTTGAAATATTTGGATAAAATAAGATGGCCTTCCTTGGTTGTTGTTGTTTTTTTTTTTTTTTAATTTTTTTTAAAGAGCTCATAAAATCTTAATATTTGATTTTTGGGAGTTTCTAAGCTCTTTTCTAGAAAAACTTTACCTAACACATTTTGACATCTTATAAACTTTTAAATAATTTTCTAAGGTGTTTTAAGGTTGCTATGATCCTCTTTTCGAGTACACATCCCATCTCTTTTTTTATTACATGAATGCATACCAAGTGTGGTACTTATTTTCTTAAGAAAATGCAAGGATGAGTATATGACAAACTTGGTGTGTATCCATGCAGTGAATCGAAACATGAAAATGCATTCAAGTAAAAGATCTTTCCAATTTTAAATAGTTTATAAGCTCGCCTAAGGACATTATTCATCAGATTATGATATGCAATTCATGATATATATAATATATAGATATATATATATATAAGTCAAAGCCAATATTTGTAAGGAAAGTGATCATATAATTTTAATTCGTACCCGAATTATTCTCTCTCTCTC
>JACFYI010001679.1:328757-350928 GCA_014898755.1 Handroanthus guayacan
CCACTACGGCTATTAAACTTTTGGTTGCAAAAAGTCAATATTTTTGTAGTGAATATAATAATTCATGTGTTGTGAATTCCTTCAAAATAATAATAATAATAAGAAGAAGAAGAAAGAAATTACATGTGTTGTGGATAATAGTCATGGTTCAATTTATGTGTCGTCTTTCTCACGATAAGGACTACCGAGACCATTAAAATAATTGCATTCTGTGGACTAATTAACACGAGTTCGATATTTGCAAGCAAATAGCTTCTAGATGGAGGATCTGGTAGCACTCACTCAATTAAATATATTTTTAAGTTATTTATAAATTGTATAACAATAAAAACAATATTTTAAAATTTCTTAGTCATAATCCAATGATTTAATCAATTGAACTTTTTTTTTTTTTTTTGAAATAAGAGTAGTTTCAATAATAATGAACAATAAGAGACAAAAATACAAGGAAAAAATCAAATAACTAAACAATAATACTGACGCCTTGGACAAAGAAAACTCTAGAAAGAGGGCCCAAAAAGACAAAGTTGTGACTGAGGGAACAGAGTAGCATGAAATGTGACAACTGCCGATGAAAGAGATCTCAAGTCTTCCTTCACATTTTCTATCCAGAAGAAAGAGAATAAATTAATGATTTATCGTCATTTCTATTAGAAAATAGCTTTGAAAAAGGCCGCCTACAGGATTTTCTGTTCAATAATCTTGACAAAGAAAGAAAGTCCATACTTCAAATCTAAAAATATGTTTAGATATTTTGGACAAAAAAAAAAAAAAAAGAGCTGAAAATGAGGGCAGAAAGTGATGGTGAGGTTGGATGAAAGGAAATGAAGGGTAACAAGGTTGGTGCAGAAGGGTTGTTTCGTGAGCTGGACAAAAAGAGTGGAGAAAGAAAATGAAAACGAAAGGAGCTTCGGTGAGAAGCCAGACCACTGTCGAGACAGCTTCCTTCAAAACTCCACTTGATCAATTGATTCATAATATGTAGTCAAGGTAAAATGTAGAAGGAATTACCTCGAAAGTCATGAAATTTGAGCGAAATACATAAATATCTCTTGTATTTTGAGAAATTAGAATAACAATTCATACCATTAGTTTAGCTAACATAAAATTTTAATGTAATTATTTTTGTTATGTTATGCCCCAAATGGATCAATAGATTCAATTTAAGGCAAGACTAAATCTACCATTTTTCTTAATTAGCTGATCAAGTGTGGAATTAGACATTCATGCCCAAAACAAGTGGCAATGGCAAAACAATTGAGAATTGAATACAACTGTCAAGCGTGCAAACTCGGAGCACACAGATGAATTTACATTCATGCCCAAAACAAGTGGCAATGGCAAAAGTTAACTATTAACTAGATTAATGCTACCAACACCTGACTAAAGTTTTACATAAAAGTTATTCTCAAGCTAGAATATTTACACTATGTACAAGTGCATGGCTCTTGCTTTCCCTTTATTCATTGTTCCTGCATGCATTTTCCGCTATGGCACTCGATGTTCTTCTAGACACATATGTTATACACAAGTAAGGTGTGAGATATAAGCTTAGTGTGGACCGTGTGCCAATCAACTAGTTACTAGTATAGCACATAATATCATAAACGCAAGTGAGTCACATAAACACATAAGCACTCAAAAACAATATAGGATACAAAGTGATCAGTTGATGCTGTCACTTTATATCTCCAACCACGAATATTTCTTTATCTTCCCATACAAGGTGACCTCCTCGCTGCATATTACGGAAATATGCAATTTACCCATTACGACACCCATCATGAAACTCTCTGTCACATGCACGGGGATTTCAGACAATTCATAGTATTGAACTTATTTAAGATTGGCCGCGCACTACCACAGGGCTAAACACAGCCCTATACATCCCTTATTTCATTGTTTTCTTTATAGGATAAAAGTATTCCGAAACACAAGCTAATGTTTTGCATATCAAGTGTTCAAATATCATGTTATAAGCAAATAATACCCAAAATAAACAAATAACTTCTTTGTACCGGCTAATTTTCGGAAGCCAGATATATATAAATAAGTTTTGCTCACTATTATCTAACATGTAGAATCATATTCATGGGGATTAGCTAGCTAATTCACATGTTTTGATGATTATCAGTACATTTAAAATTGCTCATTTTCTTTCTAAATTCCAATAAATTATCAGAGAGTCTGGCTAGCCTAATTCAAATATATATAAATGGAGAACTACTTTGTACACAGAGGCACGCACGCACACACACAACTTTCTCCCAATTCAAGGGGAGCGTTATAGGTTAGCACTTTCATCATCTGGCTAAAAGAGTTAACCTAAAAGTACATTCTCATATTCGCGTAATCTAAGATAATCATGTTAATTGGTTCACTACTACCAACTTATCTGGTGTAAGATTAATTAACACTACTCCCAAGAGTTTAATTTATACTTTGTACTACTAAATCTCTTGGTAATATTAACTATCCATGTTTTATTGAAGGCTCCAACTATTAGCATTATAAATTTTCTGTAGCTAAATCTTTGGATAGTATTATCATATTTTAGTGGCTCAAGATTACATGTTTCTTAATATTTTTGGATCAATTAATCAAAAAAATGAAATTACTAAATTAAACATATTTTTCTCTTGCACATAAGAAAAGAGAAGAAAATGGTATATTGAATTAACAAAATTAATCACAACCAAAATCATATTCAAAAGACTTTATCATGAAATTTGATCATATATTATAAGCATGTGAAATAGCTACATATACAGAATATAGCATACATAAAATATAAAACAAATAAGGTATAGCATGCATGAAATATATGAAAACAAGTTAAAATCTTTACCTACTCCCCTGTACTATTTTTCTTCACTCAACCACCACGTTAATAACCTATGTCTAGACTGCACATGGTCGGTCGGGCCAAGGTTCCCACGTTAGAATTAGTGACAATCTTAGTAACTAAATTTAACGTATGGAACTTGTTTCATTTTTATTGGGAGACTTGGAGGCGTATAAGTCCACAGCCATAATGATGCACCCATGCATGTACGTGTTTCATTTCCTGCCCTGCTTAAGATTGAAAAAGCTAAAATCAATAATTAAGCTTTCTGAAAATTGAGTTATAATTTAATTCCCTTTGGTACACTAACCCGCTTACTTATATATGTATAGCCACCTCAAGGGTGATTGATTAGAAGGAAGGTTGATGAATATAATAATTGATTCATTTATTTGTCTGTGATTTTTTTCTTTTTTCTTGTTCTTATTTTTATTTTTTCGTAATCACCATATTCATTGATATAAAATTAAATACTATTTAAATTTAATACCGGGAAAGAAATAATATACGTTCTAATATGATCAATAGAATGTTAATCATTATTGCATATAAAATAAACTCTCTGCTATGATTTAATTATTTGAAGTGTTTAAGTCATTAAATTAAATTTTACGGAATGTAATTGTAATTATATAACTTGTGTTAAAGTTTTTGGTCAGCTAGAGTAACAATACTTTTGTGCTAATTTGTTTATCCCACAACTATTGATATATACATCATGGGGTTTTTTGATATGTTGTATTGGATTTGAAATACTAATTTTTAGTCCTACTAAATTAGAGAAATATTTAAATTATTCATGAATTGGATAGCTCTTATTAATTTGTGAATAATATTAAAATAACATATTTATATATCTAATCAAATATTTAGCAGTTCCTCACTACTATTTGTAGCTCTTAGACTAAAGATATAAATATCCATTTTTAAAGTTTATTTCCTCTAGAAAGTTGCAATATTGAAGTCATTATTAAAATTTTATCACCTAATACGAGTATATCTCGAAGGGGCATGTAATAATAATAGAAGGAATAATAGGAATATCCCATTGTAATAGTAGGTTGCTACTCCATTTGAATATTAAAAGAACGGGTTAATAACACTTTTCGTCCTGTATGTTTGTCACTTTTCGGTTTTGGTCCTGTAAGTTTTGAATTTTGAATTTTCGTCCTATAACTTTCTAGAAATTTGCATTTTTGGTCCTGTGCCACCGGAATCACTATTTGGTCCGACGTGGCATGTGTATTTTCGCCGGACAGGTATTTTTTCCGATGGCCACGTGTTTTTTCAGGCGTGCCACGTGGGATTTCCGGCGTGCCACGTGGGATTCCGGTGGTACAGGACCAAAAATGCGAATTTTTGGAAAGTTATAGGACGAAAATTCAAAATTCAAAACTTACAGGACCAAAATCGAAAAGTGGCAAACATACAGGACGAAAAGTGTAATTAACCCTTAAAAGAACTACAAAAAAAATTACAAAATATGGCCCCCACCAAAGGGCCTACATAAATATTGGTTGAAAGTTAAAGATATGCTAGAAGCTAGACGAGGGCACTGGATTCTGCCACGTAAGGGTTGGTGGACGTACTTGGAACTTAATTACCGTCACCGTTGAGGTCATTTTCCAGGTCGTTGGTTAGTTAAGTCTCAAATTTTGTCTTTAATGTACGAGGACTTGGAGGATAATGTAGAATAAAATAGGATAATGCCTGATTGATGGCCGACCTCTATTTGTCAAATTTTGACTCATGTACGCGGTTATATTCTGTTCATATTTTTCTCTTGCCGACGCACGATTAACAATTAGACTACTTTTACTAAATCCTAAACAGAATATTTCCTGGGACTAACGGAAAAGGCATAAGATGGCATATGATAGTTACCTTAACTTCCTTCCAAATTTGAAATTATTAAAGATGCATTTTCTACGATTTAGGAATTATGATAATGATCTGCCATCATGGTTGTTGAAATAGTGAAAAAATGGTGAACGGTCAAAACAAAATGAAAACGACTTTCTTCCTTTCAATATTTCAGTATGGAATAAATTGAACTCATGTTTCAAATCAATTAGTTATTTGAAATGGTAAGAAAATCCAATTTGTCTGATTATCGTAGCGAAACGAAATGAAACAGTTCGGTGATCCAAGTTTTAATATTTTTTGCCTTTTTTCTTAAATAAAATATTCAACACTTTGAACTAAATAATGTGCCGAAAGGCCGTAATCGTTTCATGACATTACAACAGAATTGGAACTTGGTTATCGTTTGGGCAACCGCAACCATTCATGGAAACGATGCTTGCCATTAAATTCTAATGAAAGGAACTTAACTGAAATTGTGCAACTTTGCAACTAGATCCCGAAAACTTAAGTACACTAAATTACTAAAGTGTTTATTTTTAATATTTCAATTAATATGCATCTCATATTTTTATTGGGTCTAATTGTAATATTAATATGTTATGCTAAGCTTTTCACCAATTGAGCTAACAGAAGTTGGTGTTATTACAATTTCACCAACTATAGGAGATTTTTCGATTTGTAATTAGGTCAAATCTCATGAGCGTATTGATGCAATTATCCTGAAGATAATTTATCTGTGTTCAATGTGCTTATGCCACATGGAGTATACTTTTGAAAGATATTAGTTTTCTAGTTTACTGAAAAATTCTAGTCATGATAATGAGATAATGATGGTAGTTTCAACTGTCAATCGTTCATTGGCCTCGTAACTCTGTATTCCCTTAAAAGTTTATTGTTTCGTGTAGTGTACTCATTGTCTAATTGACTAACCTTCGAAAATTATCATTTTTTGGTGTTCTAGAATGCACAAACGATAGCCGTTGGACAACGCAACAAAACAAGATGCGATGGAAATAAAAATCAGAATCCTCTATTTCAAAATAATAATTATTTATGTATTATTCTATTTCATAAATACATTTCAAGTGTTTAAGTTTGTTAGCTCTCTTACTGGTACTCATGCTTTGTTTTGATGATTCGAGTATTATAATGCATAACATGTTGCCGTGTTTTAATAATTCCACAGTGCATGAAAGTGTTGCCTTGATTTTACTCCTCTAATTTATCATTTTGCAACGAACACTATCCATTTTTAAGGGATTTCTAAAAGGTTTACTTCCTAAGATCATACATATCTAAATAACTTATTGGTTACGATTTTGGTTACCACAAAAGATTTTTTATTGTTACTCAAATCATATTAACCACTCTCTTTAATGTCGATCATCAATAAAAATAAATAGTTGTGATTACTCTATTCTTTACTATAAGTTGTTATCGTTGGCAGAGAAGTTCCATTAATTCTCTTACATTTTTCCGTGTTTTCTTGAGGGGGCATGCGGTGAAAAGAATCAAATGAAATTGGATCTATTACGTCTATTCTTTGTTATAAGCTGTTATGGTTGGCAAAGAAGTTCTATTAATTCTCGTGGATTTTACTATATGTTTTCTTGAGGGAGGCACTTAAACATGTAGTAATTTCATATTGATGTGAACAATAAACACTCCCCATAATAGCCCAATAAACCTCAAGATAAAAAGCATTGTTGGGCCTCCAAAGCAGGCCCAAGATAGAGAAGCCCATTCCGTCGGCCTCTAGCATAACCGTACGACCGTACGACTAGACGATCTCGGCCCTTGATCACATGGACGCATGGCGTAATCCAAGAGACAAGCTTCACACCCTTTGACTTGGAAAACCTATAAATACCAAGTCCACTCAGTGCTACAAGGACCGAATGATCCAACCTTATAACAATGTTTCCTTGCTTTGTATCATAAACGATCTTGGTCTTACATCACGACCTCGATCACATATAATTGCAAAATAAGTCATAAAATTTTTCTTTGATTATGTTATCATTTTATTTTGGTACAAAAGGAAGGAAAGTTTTCTCATTTTCTTTTGCATTGTGAATCAACCATCATCCTTGTGTGCTCAATGCACCACTCCTGGATAAACGCAATTCCCATAGGCTGCAACATGACAAAATAAAAAAAAAAAAACAAATAAAAAAGAGTTATATAGAACTCATATATATAAAGTTAGTTATCAAAACATAATTGAAATATATACCCGCATGTGAAAAGCCAACATTCCAACCATGCAAGTCAAACACATGATTAGTCACATGCCAAGGGGGGCGGGTTGAAGAGAGATAATTACATGGGTTATTCATTGATAGAGCTCCAATATCCGTGTTGCAAAAACCACTCGTTGCATAGATTAGATCAAGAGCATAGGATGCGTGACTTAGTAAGTTGTTAGCTCGACACATATATATACCACCTGGTTGAATGGGTCTACAGTCGATTTTTGAGCAAGCATAGTCAATAAAACCTTGAAACCATCATCCGGGGCACCAATTCAGGCCAGACAATAATGTACAACCTATATATACCACAATTTCATTTAAATAATTTCTATTTAAATAAAAAAGAAAGCATTTTTTCTGTCGAAGAAGTACAATTATGAAAGAAATTTTATAAGAAAATTATCTAATACTTTCTAGTAAACGACAAGTGACTTACTTTTTTCTCACCAACTAATTTGGGGCTTTCGTCATAAGCATAAACAACAATGGCGAAAACGTAAATTATGAGAAGCAAAAAGAGATAGGTTCTCGCCATATTACTTTTTCTATGATACTACAATGTATACTTTGATACTACGGTATATTTACACAGAGCTTTTGTTTTCCGTGGGAGGAATTTGGAAAATTAAGTCCATTGAGTTTAAATGATAATTTGTATGAAGAACAAATATCTAATTCTATTAATCCAAAGACTATTAGTATTTATGTTTACGGAATTTAGGGACAAATATACGACATTAATTAATATGAGTCATGCATGTTTAGCAAATTCTATTAACCTAAAATATTCAATTGTTTTTATTTAGATGTTCAGTAGATTCTGTTGACATAAGATATCCAATTACATTAATCGTACATTATAATCTTCATTATCTTGAGGATATTATAATAATATGACATCAATGTGTCATTATTATTAGTTTTTTTTTTATATATAGGCCTTGAAAACATCCCTTGAATCACCCGCAGGATGGGGGGAAAAAAAAAATGGTGCAAAGCCCCTGCGTACATTCCGAGGAATCCTCTATGTACATAGAATGTAATTTTCATCTATAAATTACAGTCGAAAAAAGCTATAAATTCCAAATTAGTCATCAATATTTTAATAGAATTTGACACTTATTATGTAAGATTATAAGGTTAGACATATTATTTGACTTCTATGAATCACGTATATTGTGATTCTATTTATAATGTTAGATATGCTCTTAAAGTTTTCCAATAGCTAAATTAATGCACAATGGTGCTATAATTTAACAAACCACTAAAAATATTTTCGTGATTAGATCAAATCTCATATAGTATTGAGATAATGAATTAAAATCCCTTTAATCAACCTTGTTGGTCCAAATTAAGGTGATCCTTGTATAAAGGGCCTAGAGGAGATTGGAGAGTAGCTAGATGTTTCAAACCAAAAATTGCACTAACCCAAAATTTTGCAATGGAGAGATTTCCATCAAAATAGTCAACGGTGATGTTTATAGTAGATTATGTAAAAATATAATTACTTACTTTTGTTAAAAGTTGAAAAGACCATATTATAATAAAATATACTTAGTGTTTAGAAATTATCAAATAATTCACCGTAATGCAATAAAAAAATGGCAGAATTTGGAATTATAACTATTTTCATTGAGAATAGCTTACAATACTCATAAGCAGCCTCAAGGCTTGTCACTATGACACTGCTTGGCTTGTCACTATAAAGAATTATTCTTACTATCACATTGTTGGGTTTCTCACTATAAAGTCACTGTATAAAAAATTAGACTGGACCAAAAGGTTAGATCGGTCAAACCACCGACCGCACAAGTATCCAATCTGATTTTGACAAAAAAATTGGTAAACTTAAAAAACTGCTCAAACTAGCAATTAGACTATTTGAATCGGTGAACCGGCCATAGTTTAAAAGAACCAAGCAGTTTATTTTTTTGCCTTTTCAAAAAAAGGCCAAAAATTAATTGGAAAAAAAAAAGATTGCTAAATATTATTGTTGTGCACTTTTCATTTATCCATGTATATGTTGTGATGATAAATAGAACCAGATCGAGCGGATTGTCAACTGTCCAGTTTTGGCGGAAACTAGTAGCACTATCAAAAACCTTGTAATTCTGTACATACTGTTTGAGCCGTTGGTGGGACTGTTCGAACCATTTAATCCTCCACGATTTAAGAAAAGTACTAGGAATGGTCTACTTCCGGGGTACTTTTAAAAAAAGCAAAAATTGCAAATTAATTATATTGTGTGTTCAAACTTTAGATGTTGTATATTCCCATGTTGGTGATTATGTAATGACGTAAAGTTATCAGTTTGAAGGTTGAACAATTTCGTTTAATTTTTTACAATTTATGTTTTATGTTTATTTTTGAATGAGGTTTTATAGTATAATGGGTTGAAATCAACAATTTTAATTCTTTATATTCTATTTTTTGATATTTCAATAGTTTAACATTATATATACACACATATGTATATTACATAATTATGAAGGTATGATTCAATTGCAATACATTCAATTAAGGTCCGACTAGCAAATGACGGTGTCTCCAACCTTGTGGCATAAACAACCAAATAGAAAATGTATAACATTCACAGCCAAGTTAGCAGCATTATGCAGTATTATTTTCATTTAATTAATGAAATATTTCATAATAAGCAACTCAAATGAATTTTTACATATAACGGATATTGCATAAAATAGCTATTATCACATGACAATTATCTCTCTACAACTCCTATTACATAACACTATCACCATTATATTTTTAAAATTATAACATATACCTTGGTTATTCACAAAAATGCCATTCCAACTATAATAACGTTGGAAAAACACCCCTTTTGAATATAAATCTTAGATTGATATCAGTGGCAAAATTGTCATTTACTAATTAATAATTAAATTATTTTTCAAAAAAATAAATTGAGAGCAAAATTTCAATTCACTACTTTCATTTGGGTTTTCTAACGATATATTTTCAAAAGGAAAGTATTGGTTATTTATTAAATAAGAGGGGAGGAATTGATAATTTCTTCATTTTGAAAGGGGTATAGATGTAATACTGTAATTAACTTATTAAAGATAAAAAATGAATACCTTTTAACAACAAAAGGAGATGGATATAGCGGCCATGGCATCCATGCTAATGGGGAGTACTGCCAGGAGGGGGTGGGATTTAAGCTAGGCTCGCATGCCCAAGGATGAGGTGTGGGGGTGTGAGGCATAGGGGTCGCTAGGAGTGGCAATTCATACGTGTCGGGTGGGTTAGTATCCGATTGAGGTAATGGTATAATATAAATTTTATCAACCCTAACCCAACCCAACCCAGTGATAACCTGAGAGTATCCAATCATAACCCAACCTATTAAAAATCGGGTTAAGTTCAAATCGACCTAATTTTCATAATAATAATAATAATAATAATAATAATTATTATTATTATTATTATTATTATTATTATTATTTTACAACCGAAGGCTGTTAAGATGAGATGTCTGGCTTATAGATTAAAATGAAAGGATTAGCATTAGGATTTTCTTGTAACTAGTTATTGTGATTACCATTAGGATTATTTTGCAAAAAAAACATATATATGTTGCTTAATACTTTAATTTATAATACATCATTACAGTTATTTTAAAATTAACAAGAATTAGTTTGTGTATATTTTACACAAGGATAATATTTTTCATCACAAGTTAGTATAAAGTATAAAAATTGTCTTAATAACTAATGTTGTATTTTCTATGATTATTTATATAACATCATAATATTCATATAGTTTTATAATTTTTTCCTCATTTTTTATGTTTAGTAATTCAAGATAATTTGAGAGAAACTATTTTAAATACTTCATTGTAGGAATTAATTGAAATTGATCTCATAAAGTTATGATTGCGAGTATATAAACTTTATGGTGTTAATTATATACAACATATAAAAGAAACAATAATTTATTTATTTCATTCAAAATAGATTTATTTAAATTTGTTCGACATATAATAAAATTTAAATACGAGAAATTCTCAGAATAAGTAGTTTAGAGTATTTCAAATATATATCCAGCCAACACTTTTATCGTGAGTTGTGACAAAACTTAAGTAAAGATAGTTATATTAAACTATATTTTACTAAAATGTTCAAGTTATTATTTGGAGATAATACTTTTTTATTTATTTGATTTCTAAAAGGGAATATGTTAAAATTAGTTAAATTTTAGGAATTTAAATATTTTTACTTATTTTAGAGTTTATGTACTGTTTTATATTAATTATATTTTTCATATCAGCCATTATTATATCATTTATATTATACAATTATATTTTTTTTAAAATTTAAAGTCCAATTACACCAACAATATTTTTACACAAAAAAAAAACTTATTTCGGGTTGTGTCGTGTCAGTTCAGGTCGGTTCGAGTTGTCGTATCACCCAAAATCAAATTTCGAGTTGTTCGGGTAACCTGAAATCCAACCCAACCCAACCTATTTTTTTTCGAGTTACTATTTGTGTCGACCTTTTTTGACCCGAACCCAAAAATAGGTCAACCCAACCCACTTTTTTCTTGCCGAACTCGTGTCGAGTTATCTTGTAGTGTCAGAAATTGCCACCCCTAGGGGTCGCAGTGCCGAAAAATATGGGTGGGCACAGCTGTCCGCAATGATCTGCCGACTGCCAGACAGTGGATATCTAGGTGTACATAATTATATTTTAGGATTAAATTACAACCATACCTCCCAAATTTAGATGAAATTACAACAACAATCTCTAAAATTTTTCAAATTATAAAAACTATCCCTAAAACCCTAACGGCGTCATATGACTAACAGAAGTTGCTGACTTCACTTTAACATTCTAATTTAATTCTCAAACTACCCTCAGGGGTAGTTTTCGTAATATACACAATTTTTGAAATTCTAGGAATAGTAGCTGTAATTTCACATAAATTATGGGATGTGGTCGTAGTTTTTCCTTTTTCTTAATTCCCACCAATAAGGGTAATTTAGACATTTCGAACACGGCCGTCACGTTCCACTAACGGAATAGGGTTTCAAGGGTAGTTTTGTAATTTGAAAAATTTTAGGGGTGATTGTTATTTTTTCACCTAAACTCGGGGAATGTGGTTGTAATTTACCCTATACTTTATGTACATAAATTTATATGTACTTAAAATATAAATATAGATGTATGTATATAATTCTACATTTATAAATATATATATATATATGATACTTAAATAATTTAATTTTTTTAAATTCAATAAATATGAACTATTAATTTCAGCCTAAAAAATCTTATAGCTAAAAAGAACAGGATAAAGAGAACTTTCGCGCTAAAAAATCAAATAAAAATCGCAACCAAGGCCTGTGAGGTCACAAAGAACCACTTATACATTGATCAAATAATTATATGAGTAGTTTCTTATCACTTAAATCGGAAATTAGAAGTTTTACTAGGGTGTGTTCAAATCATTAGAAAAATATAGGGAAATAAATTCTCTTTTGTAATAGTACAAGTAGGAGATAAATATTTTGTGGGAATGAAAGTTATGTGGCTCCACAAGGTTGTCATGGATCAAAGCAAATAAATTTTGAAGATTTTAAACTTTTCATTGTAACTAAATCGCAAAAATATAAACATTTCGAACACTTTGACATGATATTTATATAAACTTACATACATGTTCAGGGCTTCGCGTCAATGTTTTCGAGTGTGGAAATTTTGGTGCTTAGCTTTATTTATTTATTTATTTATTTATTTACTTTCTTTCCAAATGCACCTCACTTTAATTGCAAAGTCCAATAATGAATGTTTCCTTGTTTTCCTTTTAAAGTACATTATCCACAAATTAATTGCAAACCTTGTCTAGAACCATATCCAATATCCCACAAAGTAACATAAGCATGTGCTAAATTCAAATAATTGCAAGACATGTCACCAACAATTTTATTAAATATTTCATTCCATATCAATTTTGTTAAATATTTTATTCCATATACAGATAGAGAAAATTTCCTTCATTTCTTTCTGCCTCCTTCGTCCTTGCTTACTACTCGTGGCAGTCGAGGGAAAACACAATTTCCATAAGCTACACCATAACAAAATATAAAATAAGTTATGCAGTACTGATGAAAAAGCAAATATAAAAATTTAACCAATGTACCCTCATGCGAAAGAAAATCAAAATTAAGAAAAAGTTAATTACATGGATTATTTGGTGTGATTACTCCAATGTCCTTGTTGTAGAATCCCTTGGTTACATAGATCAAATCAAGGGCATATAATGCATGATTCGTTATGAGGTTGGGAACAAAACATGCACTGCCCGGGATTAGCATCATCATGCATGAAATAAGGCATAACATACATGAAAATGATGAAATATGAAAACAAGTTAAAATCTTTACCCAATCCCCGTTACTATTTTTCTTCACTCAACGTCCACCAAGTTAATAACCTATGTCTAGGCGGGCCAAGGTTCCCACGTTGGAATTAGTGACAATCTTAGTAACTAAATTTAACGTTTGGAACTTGTTTCATTTTTATTGGCAGACTTGGAGGCGTATAAGTCCACAGCCATAATGATGCACCCATGTACGTGTTTCATTTCCTGCCCTGCTTAAGATTGAAAAAGCTAAAATCAATAATTAAGCTTTCCCAAAATTGAGTTATAATTTATCTTTGACAATCTTTCTTTACAGTTTCAATTTAATTCCCTTTGCTGCGCTAACCCGATTACTTATGTATAGTCAACTCAGGGATAATTAGTTAAAAGAAAGGTGTTTTTGTGGGATATATTTTTCTTTTGTAGTTATCATCTTTATTGATATATATAAAGTTAAATACTGTGTAAATCTATTACTAGGAAAGAAATAATATATGTTCTAATATGACTAATAGAAGTTTAATCATTATTGGGTATTACATAAACTCTCTGCTTGGGAATTTATTTGAAATGTTTAAGTCATTAAATTAAAATTTTAAAAAATGTAATTGTAATTATATAAATTGTGTTGAATTTTTTCATCAGCAAGAGTAACAATACTTTTGTGCTAATTTGACCATCCCAGAAATATAGATTTATGCATTATGGGGCTCTTTGATATGTCGTATTGGATTTGCAATACTAATTTATAGTCCTACTAGATTGGAGAAGTATATAAATTACCCATAGATTTGATAGTTCTTATTAATTTGTACATAATGTTAAAAAAACATAGTCATATATCTAATCAAGTATTTGATAGTCCCTACTATTTGTAACTACTAGATACATAAATATTCTTTTTTGAAGTTGATTTTCTCTGGGAAATCGCAACATATTAAGACATTATTGAAATTTATCACCTCATAATAATTTATCTTGAGAGAAAACATGTATTAATATTAAAAGGAATAGTAGAGATATACCATTATAGCAGGCCAAGTTATTATTAAATATAAATATTGAATGAACTATAAGCTAAAGATATGCTACGAGCTAGACGAGGCCAATGGATTCTGCCAGGTAAGGTCCAGTGGAGTTACGTTGAACTTAATTACCGTCACTATTGAGGTCACTTATAAGGTCGTTGGTTAGTTGGTCTTAAATTGTCTTTAATGTATGAATGCTTGGAGGATAATGTAGAATTATAGGATAATGTAGGATATGCTAAAAGTCAGATTACCGGCCGACCTTTTCTCTGTATGTTTAATTTTTGACTCATTGTACATGGCTATGCATATCTCATTTATATATTCTTTCTAGAATTTTTCTCTTACCGACGCACGATTAATAGTCAGACTATGGTTACTCAAATCCTGAACACAAAATTTCCTAGGACCAACAGGAAAAGTATGAGATAGTATATATATATATATATATAATAGTTACCTTCACATTCTCTTAAATTTGATATGATATATTTAAGAAACATTTTCTATGATTTAGAAAATGGGTACTACTCTAGTGCAGTTTTTTCTAAATATAATGCACTTGGATATTTTTATCCTCTTGTTTTTTTAACTTCGCTTTATACAAAATTCTCTCAATTCTCACCATTTTACTAAATAATTACAATCCAACTTTCATTTAAACACATAATCAATGAATATATTAACCATAAATAATCAACAAATATAACAAAATATAACAACTAATTAATTTCAAACATTAGTAACAACTAAATATTATACATTAATAATAATCCTAATTAGTATAAATAATAATCATAATATACAAATAACTAAAATAAATAAGAAAAATTACGATTCCACTTTTGTCTAAACAATAATACTAAACTAATAACTTATTAGTATTAAAGATATTAGTCATTAATATTAACAATTAATGTAATATTAATAATTAATATTTAAGCTAGGCTCGCATGCCCAAGGATGAGGTGTGGCGGTGCGGGGCATATGGGTCTCAGTGCCAAAGAATGTGGGTGCGTGGGGGCACAGCTGCCCGCAATGATCCGCCGGAAAGTGGATATCTATGTGTGCATAGTTATATTTTAGGATTAAATTGCTACCACAACCCCTGAATTTAGATGAAATTACAACTATTACACCTAAAATTTTTCAAATTATAAAAACTACCCCTACAACCCCAATGGCGTCATATGACTAATAGAAGTTGCTGACTGTAGTAGTTGTAATTTTACATAAATTAAGGAATGTGGTTGCAGTTTATCCTTTTTCTTAATTTTTATTAATAAGGGTAATTTAGACATTTCAAACACGGCTGTCATGTTCTACTAACGGAATAGGGTTTCCAGGGTAATTTTTGTAATTTGAAAAATTTTAGGGGTAGTTGTTATAATTTCATGTAAACTCAGGGGATGTGATTGTAATTTATCCTATATTTTATGTACATAAATTTATATGTACTTAAAGTACAAATATAGATGTATGTATATAATTCTACATTTATAAATACATATATACACACACATGATACTTAAATAATTCAATTTTTTTAAATTCAGTAAATATGAGCTATTAATTTCAGCCTAAAAATCTTATAGCTGAAAAGAACAGAATAAAAAGAACTTTCGCGCTAAAAAATCAAATAAAAATCGCAACCAAGGCTTGTGAGGTCACAAAGAACCATTTATACATTGATCAAATAATTATATGAGTAGTTTCTTATCACTTAAATCGACAATTAGAAGTTTTACAGGGGTGTGTTGAAATCATTAGAAAAATATAGGGAAATAAATTCTCTTTTGTAATAATACAAGTAGGAGATAAATATTTTATGGGAATGAAAACTATGTGGCTCCACAAGGTTGTCATGGATCAAAGCAAATAAATTTTGAAGATTTTAAACTTTTCATTGTAAGTATTAACTAAATCGCAAAAATATAAACATGTCGAACACTTTGGCATGATATTTATATATACATGTTCGGGGTTTCGCGCCAATGTTTTCAAGTGTGGAAATTTTGGTGGTTAGTTTTATTTATTTATTTGCTTACTTTCTTTCCAAATGCACGATCCTCACTTTAATTGCAAAGTCCAATAATGAATTTTTCCTTTGTTTTCCTTTTAAAGTACATTATCCACAAATTAATTGCAAGCCTTGTCTAGAACCGTATCCAATATCCCACAAAGTAACATAAGCATGTGCTAAATTCATATGATTGCAAGACATCCCACCAACAATTTTAATAAATATTTCATTCCATATTGATGTGGGATAATCTGAAAAAGATGCAAATACCCAAAATGGTTTGTTGAGCCCAGCCCAAGAGCTTCCAGCACAAGGATCTACGCCTTTCTACACGGGTCTTGGATGACACGACTCTAGCCCAAATAACCCGGAATACATGACCCGGTTTTGTCACCATAGATTGGACTAACAGAGGCTTTTATATAATGCCATGTGTAAAAGTGTTGATGGTAAAATTTTAACACTATAAATACTCCCATTATGTCATCATTGTAAAAACAAGTTACTATTCACTCGATCGCTCCTACCTTCCCATTCTACACTAGACATCTAGCATTGTTAAGTAGTCGAGGTTATGTTATACTTTTAGACCTTTACTAAGATCATGTAATATCTGTGGACCTTCAAATAAGGTTATTCTTGTAAAACTTCCCCATATCAATACAAAGCTCATATATATTGACCTCGCATACTTGTCATTTAGCACCTCACCTTGTCACACTGAGCACTAGACAGTTTCTATATCCAAGTAGTCAAGCTTACAGCACTCCTATAAGACCGTATCTTGAGGTCATATTAATAACTACAATGTACTAATATATTTCTCTTATATTGTAACTTTGAGTGCTTAATCATTTGGCGTCATTTGTGGGAAATGAGGTTCTAATTGCTTAGTGTTTTGCTTGGAGAATGGCAAATGATGGAGGACACGTTGATGTGCCCAACCTCGACCCTAGCCTACCTTCAGTCGAGCCTAACATAAAATCGGTAGAGGTGCAACCTTCATCAAGTAGGTCACCGGTAGATGGATTAGCCAACATGACTAGGGCGGAGTTGGAGAATATGATTTACGAGACGAACAAAAAGATGTTACAAGAGATGAGGTAGGGAATGACCCCGGTAACTTATACCTCAATGCCTTATGCTCCAATACCTCTTACATCAGTGTGCACCGCTGTAGCCTCTTGCCCAACCGCCAATAAACAGACAATTCTTTCCAGAGAGATCCTCCCAGCTAAAAGAGGATCCTAAGATAGGAATATAATTAAGGGTCTCGCAAAAGATCACACAAGGGAAAGGTGGCAGATTCCAAAGATCTGGCTAGTAGAACACTCAACGACAACCTCAACTACCTCATGTATATCGCCAACCAGAGCAAGAAGATAGGTCGCACTCAAACATATACCGAAGGTCGGGGCATATCGAGAGCTCTTGAGCAAGGATTGAACGTGTCATTCCAAAGAACGTGTATCAAAGGTCAAAGCACATTGAGAGATCTCTAGCAAGGAATGACCGTGTTTTCTATAGCACATCAAGTACTGAAAGGTTCTAAGTATTAGCATTCAGAATTTTCTATAGCTAAATCATTGGATACTATTATCATATTTTAGTGGCTCAAGATTACATGTTTCTTAATATTTTCGAATCAATTAATTGAAAAAGGAAATTACTAAATTAAACATATTTCTCTCTCACCTATAACAGAAGAGAAGAAAATGGTATATTGAATGAACAAAATTAATCAAAATCAAAATCATATTCAAAAGACTTTATCATGAAATTTGATCATATATAAGCATGTGAAATAGCTCTCTCTCTCTCTCTCTCTCTCTCTATATATATATATATAAATATAGAATAGCATACATAAAATATAAAACAAATAAGACATAACATGCATGAAATATGAAAACAAGTTAAAATCTTTACCTAATCCCCTCTACTATTTTTCTTCACTCAAACCACCAAGTTAATAACTTATGTGTATGTCTAGGCAGCACATGGTCGGCCGGGCCGGGGTTCCCAAGTTGGAATTAGTGACAATCTTAGTAACTAAATTTAACATGTGGAACTTGTTTCATTTTTATCGGGAGATGTGGAAGTGTACAAGTCCGCAGCCATAATGATGGAGCGATGTACGTGTTTCATTTCCTGCCTTGCTAGAGGATGAAAAAGCTAAATCAAGAATTAAGCTTTCTCAAAATTGAGTTATAATTTATCTTTAACAATCTTTCTTTACGGTTTCAATTTAATTCCCTTTGCTACGCTAACCCGATTACTTACATAGAGTCAACTCCAGGATAATTTGTTAAAAGAAAGTTGTTTTTCTGTGATATATTTTTCTTTTGTAGTTATCATCTTTATTGATACTGATGTGAGCGAAATCTGGAGTTGCTGAGTTGGAATCGACCTTGGCACGCCAAATCGTCCCGGAGATTTTTGGTGGGATCAACCTGCAAGATGGAAAACACAGACTAGCGGAAAGTCTCCGCTAAGACCCTTCGATGCCTAAGTCAGTTTTGGAGAAAGGCTTTTAGGTCGAATAGAAGAGATCAAGTGTTATAGCAATTACGCAGTAAAGGCAGCATTAAATGAAGCCATAAATGAACCTGGTATTTATAGTAGCCTGGGCTGGTGAGAGAGCTTTGAGAAAATCCTATTTTGCCCCCAAAAAGTGTTTGGGATTGAACCAGTAGACAGAATGATGGCGGGGCCTGATCAGTCTTTTGCTCGATGGGACTGGTTGCGTCCGCCGACTCCCAGTCGCCGCCGGCCAGTCAACAGTGCGTCTTATCAACCATGGATTATCGCACCTGATGATGGAGTTCATTGAATGCGTGTCAGGATAGGTTGACCAAAGCTGCAATGTAATGATTCTGCAATAAATGCATGAAAGCGACGCCATTCGAGCTCACTGTCGACCTTAGGCGTTTCTAGACAACCGTTAGATCGACCTGGTTGGCGATGGAACGATCGACAGCATCGACCGTTCCGGCACAGTGCAGGGTAATGCTCGCCATCGGTCGAGCATCGACGATAATCGATCGAATTATGAGCTCCCTGAGCTGGCATGCCACAGCCCTTATTGGAGCGTGAGCATGTCGATGTGTTCAATCTCAAGGTGCCACGTGTCGGCCACGAGTCGGTCGATTTGTGAGCCCTATCAGATACAAAGTTAAATACTGTGTAAATCTATTATATATGTTCTAATAATATGATTAATTGAAGTTTAATCATTATTGGGTATTACATAAACTCTTTGCTTGGGAATTTATTTGAAATGTTTAAGTCATTAAATTTCCGCGTTAAAAAATGTAATTGTGTTGAATTTTTTCGTCAGCAAGAGGAACAACTTTTGTGCTAATCTTACCATCTCATAAATGTAGATTTATGCATTATGGGGCTCTTTGATATGTCATATTGAATTTGCAATACTAATTTGTAGCCCTACTAGATTGGAGAAGTATATAAATTAGCCATAGATTTGATAGTTCTTATTAATTTGTAGATAATATTGAAATAACATATTCATTTATCTAATCAAGTATTTGGTAGTTCCTACTATTTGTTACTACTAGATACATAAATATCCTTTTTTAAAGTTGATTTTCTCTAGGAAATCGCAACGTTAAAGACATTATTAAAATTTATCACCTCATACTAATTTATCTCGAGAGGAAACATATGTGTCTTAATAGCAAAAGGAACAGTAGAGATACACTATTATAGCGGGCCAACTTATTATTAAATATAAATATCAAAACAACTATATAAGGAATTATAAAACAATATAATTCACTTTTGTAGTTAGTACGAAACGGCCGATATAAATATCGATTCAAAGTTACAGATATGCTCGAAGTTAGACGAGGCCACTGGATTCTGCCACGTAAGGTCCAGTGGAGTTACCTGGAACTTAATTACCGTCACTATTGAGGTCATTGGTTAGTTGGTGTTAAATTTTGTCTTTAACGTACGAATGCTTGGAGGATAATGTAGAATTATAGGATAATGTAGGATATGACAAAAGTCAGATTACCGGCCGACCTTTTCTCTGTATGTTTAATTTTTGACTCATTGCACATGGCAATGTATATCCCATTTATATTCTTTCTAGAATTTTTCTCCTACCGACGCACGATTAATAATCAGACTATGGTTACTCAAATTCTAAACGCAAAATTTCCTAGGACCAACAGGAAAAGCATGAGATAGTGTGTATACATATATATACAGACAATAGTTACCTTCACATTCTCTTAAATTTGATATGACATATTTAAGAAACATTTTCTATAATTTAGAAAATGGGTACTATTCTAGTGCAGTTTTTTCTAAATATAATGTACTTAGATATTTTTACCTTTTTTTTTTTAACTTCGCTTTACACAAAATTCTCTCTCTAGAAAAAATTCTCTCAATTCTCACCATTTTACTAAATAATTACAATCCAACTTTCATTTAAACACATAATCAATAAATATATTAACCATTAATAATCAACAAATATAATAAAATATAACAACTAATTAATTTCAAACATTAGTAATAACTAAATATTATACATTAATAATAATCCAAATTAGTATAAATAATAATCACAATATACAAATAACTAAAATAAATAAGAAAAATTACAATTCCACTTTAATCTAAACAATAATATTAAACTAATAACTAATTAGTAAACTTCAATAATTAATTATTAAACAAAAGAAAAGGGGAAAAAAATGAGAACAAAACAACCGAATTGTGCTCGGCCAGCAATTGAACCTCGCCCTTGGTTGGCGAGCTCTGCCCCATGGGCGAGGTCTTTTTTTTTTTTTTTTTTTGTTCTTCTCCATGCATGTTTATATTATTGTCAATGTATGAATATGAAATTAAAATAATTACATAACTTAACTTAAAATATTAAACTCAAAATTTAAATAAGATTTGAAGTTTAAACATAAATTAAGAAAATATAGTTTAAATGTAAAAATTCAAACATGATATAGAAATAATTAATTAAGAATTACATATCAAACAGAAAAAAAAAGGAAAAGTATAGGATTCGACCATGGTGGCCGAGCCCCTTCAATCAAGCTTGGCCATAGTAGCCGAGCTTGCTTACTGTAGCTTTGCAGAAACGGCAGAGCTTCTTGTTTTAAGTTCTACCATGATGGCCGAGCCTTTTGCTTAGCCGAGCTCCAAAAAAATGACTTTTTTTTTTTCTTTTTGCATAAAAACATGTTGCTATGTTTTAATAATTCTAGTGCATGACAGTGTTGCCTTGATTTTACTCCTCTAATTTACATTTTGCAACGAACACTATCCATTTTTAAGGGATTTTCTAAAAGGTTTGCTTCGTCAGCTCATACTTATCCAAATAACTTATTGGTTGCGATTTTGGTTGCTACAAAAGATTTTTTATTATTACTCAGATCATATTAACCACTCTCTTTAATGTCGATCATCAATAAAAATGAACAGTTGTGATTACATTATTCTTTACTATAAATTATTATTTCTGGCAGAGAAGTTCTATTATTCTCCTACATTTGGCCATGTTTTCTTGAGGCAGCATTCGGTGAAAAGAATCAAATGAAATTGGATCCATTACGTCTATTCTTTATTATAAGCTGTTATGGGCGGCAAAGAAGTTCCATTAATTCTCTTGCATTTTACTATATATTTTCCTGAGGGAGGCGTACTTTGATGTGGTCGAAATCTAGCACTGCTAAGCCGTTCTCGACCTCTGCGAGCCGAATCGACCTGAGTGTTGATA
>JACFYI010001679.1:351028-373639 GCA_014898755.1 Handroanthus guayacan
GACAGTAACCAATCGAGGTGCCACGTGTCGGTCGATTACTGAGCCACATCATACTTAAACATGTAGTAATTTCACATATAATTGCAAAAAGAGTCATAAAATTTTTCTTTGATTATGTTATCATTTTATTTTGGTACAAATAAGGAAGGAAAGTTTTCTCATTTTCTGTTGCATTGCCAATCTGCCATCATCCTTGTGTGCTCATTGCATCACTCCTGGATAAACGCAATTCCCATAGGCTGCAACATGACAAAATATGAAAATGAGTTATATAGAACTCATATATGGAAAGTTTGTTATCAAAACATAATTGAAATATATATCCTCTTGTGAAAAGCCAACATTCCAGCCATACAAGGCAAACACATGATTAGTCACATGCCAAGGGGGGAAGGCGTGGAAAGAGATAATTACATGGATTATTCATTGATAGAGCTCCAATATTCGTGTTGCAGAAACCACTCGTTGCATAGATTAGATCAAGAGCATAGGATGCGTGACTTAGTAAGTTGTTAGGCTCGAAACATTTACCACCTGGTTGAATGGGTCTACAGTCGATTTTTGAGCAAGCATAGTCAATAAAACCTTGCAACGCATCATCCAGAGCACTAATTTGGGCCAGGCAGTAATATGCGACCTATATATATATATGTATCACAATTTTGTTTAAATGATTTCTATGTAAATAACAAAGAAAGCATTTTTGTTGTCGAAGAAATACAATTATGAAAGAAATTTTATAAGAAAATTATCTAATACTTTCTAGTACATGACAAGTGACTTACTTTTTTCTCACCAACTAATTTGGGCCTTTCATCATAAGCATAAACAACAACACCGAAAACGTAAATTACAAGAAGCAAAAAGAGATGCGTTCTCGCCATATCACTTGTTTTGTGATACTACAATATATACTTTGGTACTATAGTGTGTGTGTGTGTGTATATATATACACAGAGCTTTTGTTTTCGGTGAGAGGAATTTGGAAAAGTCCATTGAGTTTAAATGATAATTTGTATGAAGAACATAAATATCTAATTCTATTAATCCAAAGACAATTACTACTTTTGTTTACGTAATTTTGGGACATAAATACGGCATCAATATGAGTCATGCATGTTTAGCAAATTTTATTGACCTAAAATATTAAATTCTTTTTATTCAGATGTTTAGTTGATTTTGTTAACATAAGATGTCCAATTATATTAATAGTATATTGTGATCTTCATTATCTCCAGGATATTATAATAATATGATATCAATGTGTCATTATTATTAGTTTTTTATATGTAGACCTTTACAACATCTCTTGAATCACCCGCAGAAAAAGGAGGAAAAAAAAGTGCAAAAGCCTTCACATTCGGAGGAATCCTCTATGTACATATAATGCAATTTTCATCTATAAGTTACAATTGAAAAATAGATACAAATTCCAACTTAGTCACCACTATTTTAATAATTTGACACTGTAAGATTATAATTTTAGACATATTATTTGACTTCTATGAATCACGTATATTGTGACTTTATTTGTAGTATTAGATTAAAGTTTTCCAATAGTTGAACTAATGCGTGTTGATACTGTAATTTGACAAATCACCGAAAATATGTTTATAATTAAGTCAAACCTCATAGAGTACTGAGGTAATTAATTAACATCCCTTTAGTCAACCTTGTTGGTCCAAATTAAAGTGATACTTAATTATGTAAAAGGGCGTAGATGAGATTGGAAAGTAGCTAGGTGTTTCAAACCAAAAATTGTACTAAGCCAAAATTTTTCAATGAAGAGGACTCCATCAAAACAGACAACGGTGATGTTTGCAATAAATTATGTAAAAATATAATCACCTACTTTTACTGTAAATTGAAAAGATTGGATCATGATCAAAAGTACTTGATGTTTGGAAACTATCAAATAATTCAATATGAGCCAACAAAAATTGATAGAATTTGAAATTATAAATATTTTTATTAATAATAGCTTACAACACTCAGCTCATATATGAGCAGCCCCAAGGCTTGTCACTATGACATTGCTAGGCTTGTCACTAGCTATGAGAATTAGTCTTATTATGACATTGCTGGGCTTTTCACTGACTAGAAGAATTAGTCTTACTATGACATTGCTGGGCTTCTCACTACAAAGCCATGATTTAGAAAATCGGACCGGACTGGAAGGTCAGGCTGGTCAAACCATCGACCGCCCATATCCGGTTTGATTTTGATGAAAAATTGGTAAACTTAGAAAACTGCTGAAATTGGCTGTAGACTGTCCCAATCCATGAACAAGTCATAGTTTAAGAGAACGGAAAGTTTATTTTATTATATTTTTCTTTTGCCTCAAAAAAGCCAAAAATGGAAAAAAAAAAAAAAAAAAAAAAAAAAAAAAAAAAAGAAAAAAGATTGCTAAATATCATTGTTATGAACTTTTCATTTATCCATATATATGTTGTAACAAAAAATAGTACCAAATCGTTCGGATCGTCAACTGGCCAATTGTTCGATCCAGTTTTGGTTTGAGTGGTTGGTCGGACGGTGCGAACCTTTCAATCCTTCACGATTTAAGAGAAGTACTAGGACCGGTTCATTTTTGGGGGTACTTTTGAAAAAAGCAAAAATTGCAAATTAGTTATGTTGTGTGTTTATACTTTAGACATTGTATATTCAGATGTTGATGATTATCTAATGACGTAAAATTGTTAGTTTGAAAGTTGAACAATTTCCTTTAATGTTTTACTATTTATGGTTTATGTTTATTTTCGAATGAGATTTTATAGTATAATGGTTAAAATCAACAGTTTTAGTTCTTTATATTCTAATTTTTTATATTTCAACAATTTAACGTAATGTACAAAAACATATTATGTAACTATGAAGGTATGATTCAAATTGTGGTATATTCAATTAAGGTCTAGGTAGCAAATGATGGTTTCTCTAACCTTTTGGCATAAACAACCAAATAAAAAACTGAAAAGTACGACATTCACAGCCAAGTTAGTACCATTCCGTAATACTATTTTCGCTTCATGAAATATTCCATAATAAGCAACTCAAGTGAATTTTTACGTATAGTGAACATTGTACATAAATAATTATTATTACATGACAATTATCTCCCTACAATTCATATAACATGACATTTAAAAATCACCCTTATATTTTTGAAAATATAGCATATACCACGTTTATTCACAAAAATACCATTCCAACTATAAAAACATCACAAAAACACCCATTCCTGAATATAAATCTTATATTGATGTCAATGGCAGAATTGTCATTCACTAATTAATAATTTAATTATTTTTCAAAAAACTTAAATCGAGAGTAAAAATGTTCAATTCAATACTTTCATTTGGGTTTTCTAAGGAAGCATTTTCAAAAGGGAGGCATTGGTAATTTCTCAAATAAGAGAGGAAGAGTTGGTGATTTTATGGAAGGGATATAGGTGTAACACTGTAATTAACCCTGCTAAAAGATTAAAAAATGAATACATTTTAGAAAGAAAAGAAGGTGGATAGCTACCATGACGGCCATGTTCATGGGGTATACTGCTGGAAGGGGGTCGGATTTAGGTTCGGATCGCATGCCCATGGATGAGGCGTGGGGAGGGGTCGGAGCGAATGCGGGTGGGTGGAGGCACGGCAGTCCGCAATGGTCTGCCAGAAAGTGGGGTCCGAGGTGGAGTTTTAGGATATATCTATGTGTACATAATTCTATTTTATGTATATAAATTTATACGTACTTAAAATACAAATATAGATGTGTGTATTTAATTATACATTTATGAGAATATACATAATATAAATATATGATACTTAATATATAATTTAATTTTTTTCTATGTTCAATAAATATGAGCTATTGATTTCGGTCTAAAAATTTTATGGCTGAAAAGAGCAAGATAAAAAAGAATTTTTCCGCTGAAAAATCAAATGAAAATCGCAAATCAAGGCATGTGAGGTCGCAAAGGACCATTTGTACATTGACGAAATAATTATATGAGTAGTTTTTTATTACTTAAAATAATAAAGGGTCGACAATTAGAAGTTTTACGGAGGTGTGTTGACATCATTAGAAAAATATAGGAGGATAAATTCTCTTTTGTAATAATACAAATAGAAGATAAATATTTTATCGGGATGAAAACTATATGGCTGCACAAGGTTGTCATTGATCAAAGTAGATAAATTTTGAACTTTTAAACTTTTCATTGTTAGTAAATCGAAAACACATAAACATTTCGGATTTTCGCTCCAATGTTTTTGAATGTGGAAATTTTGGTGCTTAGTTTTATTTATTTATTTATTTGCTTTGTTTCCATACACACAATCCTCACGTTAATTTCAAAGTCCAATAATGAGTTTTTCCTTTGTTTTTCTTTTAAAGTACATTATCCTCAAATTAATTGCAAACCTTGTGTAGAACCATATCCAATATCCCACAAAGTAACATAAGCATGTGCTAAATTTCATATAATTGTAAGGCATGTCATGAACAATTTTATTAAATATTTCATTCCATATAAGTAATTTTATTAAATATTTTATTCCATATACATATAGAGAAAATTTTCTTCATTTCTTTCCGGCTCCCTCGTCCTTGCTTACTACTCGTGGCGGTCGAGGGAAAACACAATTTCCATAAGCTGCACCATAACAAAATATAAAATAAGTTACGTAGAACTCAAAAAAAAGCAACTATAAAAATTTTAAATAATGCACCCTCCTGCCCCCGAAAAAAAAAATTCGGAATTAAGAAAAAGTTAATTACATGGATTGTTTGGTGTGATTACTCCAATGTCCTTGTTGCAGAATCCCTTGGTTACATAGATCAAATCAAGGGCATACGATGCATGATTCGTTATAAGGTTGGGAACAAAACATGCACCACCTGGTTGAATGGGACTGCAATCCACTATTCCGCAGGCATAATTTATAAACCCTTGCAAGGCCTCAGGATTAGCGTTACGTTGGGCCACGCAATAGTATATGAGCTGCATTAACACAATATAATGTAAATCATACATGTTAAAACAATAAATTTTGAATTTTCATTTGTCAAATTACATGATAAATTTCGAATTTTCATTTGTCAAATTTCATGTGCAAATTAATTTTATTTTATTTTTTTCCAAAAAAGTTGGTTGTTTTATCATTGTGACTTACTTCCTTTTCTCCAACCAATTTGGAGCTTTCACCATAAGCATACACAATAGGACTAAGAAGACAACCAATAAGAAACAAAGGGATATAGCTTTTCTCCATAATATCTTTTCGTGTTCTATCACTTACTGAGTGTTTGTTTTCTTCGATAACAATTGTGCAAGTTCATTGAGTTTAAATAATAATTCATAGGGCTTAACCTGAAGCATCTAATGCTATCAATTCATAGAGATTGTATGTGTGGGATTTTGTAATATAAAGATATAAATTCAACATCAAGAGTAAATTGTTACCGATAGTATTAATTCACTTTTTCAAGTCAAAGAAGCTTACCAAATCCTATTGATTTAAAATATCAATTTTTTCTAATTATATCCTTTTTTTATGATTTTCATAATACGTATATAGGATGTTAATAATATGAAATTAATGCGTTGAACTAATTCTATAAATTAGCCAACTTTCCCGACCATACATTATGTATCTTTATGATCTTCATATTACATGTATATATATGTATATATATAAAGGATATTAATAATATGAAATCAATGTTTTGAATTCTATGAACATTTATATAGTCTCTTAATAGACAAAAATAAATCTATAATTCTGTTTTGCAAATTATTCAAATTTTTATGTAAATTATAATGAAATTAATATATATATATATATATATAAATTCCAACTTGGTGTCAGTAATTTAACGAAATTTGACATGAATGCTAGAAAACTATAAAATAGTTAAAGACACTTATAATTTGAGTTTACACATGATGTGACTTCTACAAAGTATCTAAAATTTCATAATCATGTATTTTTGTGAGGAATTGGTCATTTTTAAGCCGCATAAATGCAAATCATAGTGATATATAAAGCTATGATATGTTTATGATGATCTAGATTTAATGCTCAAAATATTAGGAAGGAAATTTCTTATTTGCGTACTTTCTAAAGTTCCTTTATATATTGTAATTACTGACATTGATGGTCCGCACCATATATATACATACAAATATACAAATTTTTGGCTCAATCATATTTAAATAATTAGAACAAATTCACATTAGCATTTTGGTAATTCATAAAATTTTCTTCTAGCAAAATTTATAATAATTAATGAAAATTCCACATGGCAAACATAAATTCCAGGCCTGTGTCCGGGTTGCAGCTTTACATTGAGTTTACCTTGAGTTATCTCCATTTACGTGCACACTCGTGATTGAGCTTGTACAAAATTCTTAATCATTTGTTATATTATCTATATATATATATATATATTTGTCACTATGTGTGTGTGTATGTTTCAATTCTAATTTCAAAGAATTAAATTATATTTTTCATTAATTAAATTAAAGTTTTGGTGCCGGTCGAGTTTAGGTTTCCATCATGTCGAATTTAATTTACGAAAATCAAGTTCATAAAGTATGAGCTCGAACTCAATCCTAATATATATGTTTCGAGAATGAACTTGAGCTTGACATTTTTTTCATGTTTAACTTGATTTGGCTCAATTTTACCCCATAAAAATCCAGTGCAAGTGTAAGGGAAGCGATAAAACTATAATGAGCACATTACTATAATATATTATTACAAAAAAAAATAGCAGAAAAATAAAAGAAATAATCTGTATGATTGGACATGCAAAGTTTGTTACACCATGATTCACTACAAGAAAATTAGTATTAGTGAAAATAAATTGGATGAAAATACGAAATTTGTAACTAATATTATATGAAAAATGATAAAATATTATTTATGATAGTAATGATTAATCTAATGAACTTAACAGTGACAAACATAGGCAATTAGTATGGACATATGTTTAACGATAATCAAGTGACACCGAAAACTCTATCCCCAATTATACAAACAAATTTTCAACTAGCTTACCACCATACGTGTGTCACTAGTTTTTTATGGTCACAATTTAAAATACTAACTTTGTTCACTATTAAACTATATTGTTTTCCTAGAACAAAAATTATTAGCACTTCATAGTCAGATAGGAAAATCATTTGGCTGGGCTGTGAGCCCTTGCATTGAAGCCTGGGAGCACCACGAAGAGCTCCTAAGGAACTGCCGTCAGCATGCTTATGTGCGTATTGAGCTATATAATGATAACAGAAAAGTTAATGTCACTTAAAATATATTTTTAGTGATAAAATAAAAGTCATTGTTACTTAATACACGTCACTAGTAACAATCTTCTTATTATCACACAAGTTTTTGTCGCTTTTGTTCTATTTTTTTTGGTAGTGAAGGAAAATTCATGTCTTTTAATGCATAAAAAATTATGAATTTAACAATTTTTCATCCCTTATATCCATCCTATACAATATTTCAAACAAATCATCCAAATACATATTTATTTTCACACAAAAATCAATAACTACTTTTCCACATTTTAAAAATGATAGATGTTTAAAATGAAAATGAAAACACAACCAAAGGACCCCTAGTTTTTTTTCTTTGGTCCTTCTCTTTGTTTTGCAAATTACACAATCCACATCTTAATGATCACGTTAATGGCAAAGTCTCATTAAGTTTCTTTTCCCTTATTTTTTTCACGTTAAAACCCCCTCCCCCCTAAAAAAAAAGAAAATAATAAATAAAAATAAAAATATTCCAATCCCAAGGAGAAAGAACTATGTAAATTTGTAATCTCAAAACAAGTCACCATCATTAAATATTAATCATGTTAATTATTTATTCCATAATACATGTACAATACACTTTCCCTCATTTTTCTGTGCTTCCATCATCCTCATGCACTCGTTGTGGCAATCCACGATAAAGACAAAGTCCGTAAGCTGCACCAAATTTGACAGACGTAAAATGAGTTTAATTTATAGTGAGATGTCAAAACTAGCTTACTTGAAGTATATCCTCATGCTAAAAGACAACATCCATATGCACATGATTAATCACACATTAACACACAAAGAAAATAAAGAGCAAGAAAGTTAATTACATGGATTGTTTGTTGTGAAAGTTCCAATATTGATGTTGCAGAATCCACTGATTACGTAGATTAAATTAAGGGCATAGGACGCATGTCTTAGTATGTCGTCCGGAATGAAACATACTCCACCTGGCTGGATAGGTCTACAATCAATTTTTGAGCAAGCAAAGTCTAAAAAATCTTGTAACGCTTCATGAGAAGGGCTATCTTGGGCCACACAGTAGTAGAAAACCTATGCGAACATAGTATTTTCAATAAAGAACTTTTACTTGTCAAGGTACAATGACGAGTGAAACTATTTACGAGAAAAATAGTACTTTTTTTCTATGAATATTGAGGATTGAGTACTTACTTGATTCACAACCATCAATTTGGAACTTTCATCATGAGCATGCACAACAATATCAAAAAGGCAACTAATTAGAAACAAGAAGAGATAAGTTCTTTCCATACCGTTTGTTTTGGGTGAGATATCTTTTGACAAGTTCATTGAGGTTATATACTAACTTGTATGTCCGAAACCTCAAAACATATTTATGCTTTTGAGATCTAAAGAAGATGAATACGAAATCAGTAGGTTTAATGTTTAGCAAATTCTATTAACATAAAATATCCAATTGCTTCATTTATACTTGTACAGTTGTACAGTATGTCCCATCAATCAATCCTAAGTATAAAAGTATGAATGGCATAATGGTGTCTTTTCTTTTTCTATACGTGCAAAAATACGCTTATGTCATTTTGTCATAATATTTTACTAGGTATGACTATATTTTGGCAAATTCAATCAAGCTTAAGAATTTTTTTAAGACATCAAGTTGGTTGGTTTCCTTCACAAATTTCATAATTATAAAATTCATAAATATTTAAATTATCTTTCAATATATGTTTCTCATATTTAATTTTAACTCATTTCCAATAAATATTAAATTCCTCTTTCAATGTTTCTTTCTTTCAGTGTATGTGTCTTTTTTTAATTTGTATTAATCCCAACAAGGGTGTGGTCCTATATGACACATCATCAACTCCATCCTAGTTTTTTGTCTAGGGTGAAAATCAAGCTAGATATGAACAAATTGTATAGTTACATCACCAAGTACATGATGTGGCAAGATATGTGATAAATCTATAATTGTCATAGATATTGTATTCCCCTTATATTTAATGGTTGAATGCTTGACTATTGGATTTTGATTTATGTTTCGTGTTTCATGAAGTGGATTGAAAAATTGAATAAAAAGGGGCTTGAAATCAAGTGTTTAACATGGTTCAAGCTACAGTCATACTTGTCAAAGGAGATGAATGGCTGAAAAAAAAGAAAATGTAGTGCGGAAGAGCTTCTTGTTTAGGCCATGGGCACACTCTATTCTACTAGCATCCAATGAGTTTTGCTTCCTCAATGCACCAAACAACAACATGTTCACAATTAATGATTTGTTTATCCAAAACAATTAACGATGAATCGAAAGTTGTAACTAATGCAACAGAAAAGATAAATCCTAAAATAAAAAATGGACAACGAAAAGAATCCAAAGTAGAATGAACCAATTAAAAGTGACTATGATGCCATAACCAAAAAGTTTGATAATGACCAAACATTTGAAGAATCTAAGAAGAATAACAAGAAAAAAATAAGAAGCGTGATGACTATTATCAATTATAAATAAAGTAATTACACTCCAAGAAACAGAAAAATAGTCCTCTCCAAAAACCGTACTCGGCTATTGTCAAATCTTAATTATTATTCTAAAAAATTGTTAAATTTATCTATCATAAAGATGATATAATGACTACCTTCAAAAAATAAAAATAAAAATAAAGATTATATAATAACTGAAATTTACCTTCCTTTATGTCACTACCAAATCTCAGCAGGTGTTTGAGGTAACATCCACCCGCGCCAATTATACAACTACCAAA
Organism: Handroanthus guayacan; assembly: GCA_014898755.1. Classification (NCBI taxonomy): domain Eukaryota; kingdom Viridiplantae; phylum Streptophyta; class Magnoliopsida; order Lamiales; family Bignoniaceae; genus Handroanthus; species Handroanthus guayacan. The sequence continues at coordinate 361,079 of JACFYI010001679.1, forward strand.
AATCCTTGCATGAACATTGCCCATGTTTAAAATGGTGATACCTCATACGATCTCTCACTATGATTTCCCGCTCATACACTTGAGAAATAATCTTGCTGACAGCATGACAATCCTCACACACTCTTAAGTTCTTCACAACACGAATGGTGTCACCCGGTTTAGTATTCAAAATCCCAAAAGCTATAGCAAGCTTTTCACTATGGAACTTAAGTGATGTTTCCTTCCCTTCCTCACTGATATCAAACAACACTTCTGAAGTATTAGGCTGATACCCTTTCAACTGTATTTCTTGAATTATTTTCTCAAGCATCATATGAATATCTTTTATCTGAGGATGAGAAGTATCGCCAACTTTGAATTCATGCACGATGCCATTAAGGTCGATCATGCTTCTCCCAGTTATCGTTTTCAAGCCTCTTTCTTTCATCAGTGTTCTAACTTCTTGAGCTCTGTCCCATTTTCCTGCCTTTGCATAGATGTTTGAGAGCAACGTGTATCGACCGCTGTTTTCAGGTTCCAAATCGAGTAAGATTTGACCGACTTTCTCGGCCAACTCGACATTGCAATGTAATCTGCAAGCACCAAGAAGTGCTCCCCAAACAGCACCATTAGGCTTCATTGGCATGCAACTGATTAAATTCTCTGCTTCTTTCATGTATCCTGCTTTTCCTAGAAGGTTAACCACACAACCATAGTGCTCCAATGTTGGTTCGACTGAGTGCGTTCGTTTCATCGTAACAAAATGCTTTAGGCCCTCATGAACCAATCCAGCATGAGCACAAGCATTTAGTAGAGCTATGAAAGTCATATCATTTGGCTTCACGTCATCTCTCTGCATCTTCAAGAAGAGATTGATTGCATCCTCTGCTCGGCCATGCATCGCAAGCCCACCAATCATCGCATTCCAACAGAACACTTCTTTCTGTTTTATCCTCTCGAAAGTGTCCCAAGATAAGTCAAGTCGTCCGCATTTTGCATACATATCAACCAAAGAAGCTCCCAAAACTGCATCAATCATAATCTTATTTCTCCTAATATAAGCATGAATCCATTTCCCTTGATCAAGAGCCCCGACGTTAGCACAAGCGGACAATGCACTCGAAAGAACAAATTTAGTCGGCTCGATGTCATATCTCTGCATTTGATAAAAAACTTCTAACGCTTCCTTGGAGTATCCACGTTTATTGTAGCCATCAATCATTGCACTCCAAGAGACCTCGTCTTTATTGGGCATTTCATTGAAGTAATTTTTAGCTTCTTCGATCATCTCATTGTTACAAAGCCCACTAATCATTGTATTCCAAGAACCAACAGTCTTTTCCTTCATACTTTGAAACAACTCTTTAGCAGCTTTGACATCTCCCGACTTCATGTAGCCATCGATCATTGCGTTGCAGCAGATAACATCTGATTTTCCAATTGAATCAAACATATGTTGAGCTTCCTTTAGACATCCCAAAGAGGCATACATCTGAATTCCAGCACTGATTATGTGAGCATCTGCATTAAGACCACGTTTGACAACATGGCCGTGAATTTGTACGCCTTCTTCAATAGCGTGTTCTAAAGTGCAAGCCTTGAATAATGGAGGGTAGGTGTATTTATTTGGCCTGGAATCCGAAATCACCATTTTGTAGTACATTGAAATGGCTTGAAAGGGCTCCTTGAGATCTAAACACCCTTTAATAATGCAGTTCCAAACGAAAACATTAGGTTGCGAAACTTGTTCAAGGACTTGTAATGAAGCCGACAGACTTCCGAATTGAGGATTAGCATAGCACTTTACTAGGGAACCTGCAACATAATGGTCCTGGAAATGGCCAGTTTTCAGGATTAGGGCATGAGCCTGCTTCACATATTCCAAAGAATCGGAACATTTCGTATTCAAAAGATTTAAGATTTTTTTCTGGGAGGTAGTAAAATTCTCTGTCAGGTGTTCTGCTGGTGGAGGATGATAAGACAACTCTGCTAGGGTAGTCATGTGTAATGATCCCGTATCACCTGCTTGGAACACGTTCCATACTCAAAACTTTACAGTACCAAAACAAGCTTAACATGTGTATTAATCCCTTGCAAGAATGAAAAGAAAATTGGTTCTACATATAAATCCTTATTAACTACAGACAACATTACCTGCCAAAGGGATTTTTAACATGTCTAAACCAATATCAACCCGCCATTTTTCCTATCTATCCACCTATAAATCGTTGTCAGAAAGAAAACTTGGTCAGATTAATGAGTTGTAAGTAAAATTGTGGACTTGCAATAAACCCTGCATAAAGAACTGAAGAAAGACAATACGAGCAAAGTTGATGTCAGAGTAGTGCATGTATACATAACAAATAAATTCAAGTTTACACAAACAATCATTGCCAGTTCAGTTAAAATATGAGATAATAACATGATCATGCTTGTGCCTGGTGTCTGCTGCAAAATTTCAGAATCCTGAGGTGGTCTAGTCCTCCAAGGTATCTTCTTCAGGATAATTCAGAAGGTTTTCAAAGATTCCGAAGAATTAAAGATAACCCCTGCTGCTGCAAACTTGTCATAACCCCCGTTTTCTTCCCTTGCAATTTCAATTTTTCTTGTCATTTATCAGCTCCAAATTTCAACAAATTTCAACAACTGAATAACGGAAAGTAATTAAAGGTAAAATTTGCAATAAGAGAGCTACATTGAGGTAGAAAGAACAACCTTTCTGTTCAGTGCTGATGCATACAGTTTCAGCCTGTCACCGTTTCTTCCTGTGCCATCAGCCGTGTGGCTAGGAACAAGATAATGTTTTGGTTTGGTAGGGCCCAGCAGCAGAATCATCACTTGCAGATATTTGTGAATAAATATTTGTTACCAAATAAAGCAATTTTTAGCTAATCTTTGATATTGGAAAAAGGACAAAAATTTTAAAGAATGTGCAGAAATTATTAGGGCTTCATTCACAATGCATGCAATCAATTCCTTGTTCATGGATATATAGTACAACTTTCTTCCTACAAAGAAAACAGAATGAACAATTTAACGAGTTCTTTGGTGGAAAGTGAATAATTTGATGGTAAACTCTCATCTTTATGAACAAATTAGTCATAGATTCGAGTCCAATAAAAATCTTTGGGGAACTAGTTTTTACCCTCTTTTGTGATTGTTTGAATGTTTTTGGTTATTCTTATGTAACCAATTTGAGAAATGTGGGTGATATGGGAATGCCACCTAAGCATACTTTTGACAGCATGGCATGCCACCTAGGCAATGGGCAAGTGTCAATCTAGCAGCAAACCTACACGCCAAAGTTGATAAACTTTCATATGGGCATTAAATACATCAACTATTCCGCAATTGACTATCACAAGATTTGTGTCTAAACAGAAACAGAATCCGCTATTTCAAAATGATGTTTCATCTCCTATTTTATATTTTAAATACATGCCACGTGTATTAAATATTTCTTTATAAAAATATTTAATAATAAATACAATATACATGATATGTATTTAAAGACATGGAATAGGAGATGAAACACCATCTAGAATAGGAGTTCCCGTCCTGTCTAAACATGCCCATTATTTGACCATTTAAATAGAGATTAATCCCTTATTTTGGAGGTACACAATTTGAATACTCAACCGTACAATTTTAACATTCTCTATTGACTCGAGTTGGCCCCATTACTAAGAGGTGTTTGGCTATGCTTATTTAAAACATCTTATGAGCTCCTGCATCTTATAAAATGTTTTTGGAGCTTATAAGATGTTAAATTTGATTTTAAAAATAAGTTATTAAGGTGTTTGGATAAAATAAGATCTTTTAGTTTATAAGATGTTAGTAATGATAATTTTGTAATTAAAATTGTTAAAAATGAAGGTGCATAAGAAAATTTTAAAAATAAGTTAGGATCTCCTTAATTTTCTTAAAAAAACTTATAAGCTCCTAACATCTTATTTGGGAAACTAATAAGATCTTTTTTAAAAAAATTTACTAAACACTTTATAGCATCTTAGAAGCTCTTAAACATCTTATAAGATGTTTTGAAGAGCTTATAAGCTCACCCAAACACCATCTAACTACAGCGTTGAAGGGTTTTTTTTTTTTTTTTAATAATTTCCCAACCCTAATGTTTTGTTATACTTGCACAGTAAGTTCAATGCAAGACCGATTTACTAGATTATAGAAATATCCCAAACCTGCTAAAGGGTGTTCTTTATAATTCCCCCAACAACCCTAATGCTTTGTCATACTTGCGCGATAAGTTTGATGCAAGACCAATCAGTCGAAATAAAGAGCAAATTTGATCGCATATGACAAGGAAACTCTCCCCCTCAAAACTACATGACTCATTAATGCTCCATGGGTTTTTTTTTTTTTTTAACAATCACTCAAAATATCTTGGCAAAATATGGAATTATTTGACACCACAGTGTAAGTGGTAACACTGGGGGGCAGACCATACATGGAAAATATGATGGGCTTTGGCATGCTTAGTAGTTAGTACCTCCGGAAGTCTAAGTAAGTGGTCAAACATGAATTTACATAGATTAAGCTTTTCTATCTAGATAAATACACTAGCCACAGTATCTACACATAAGAACGATTCAAGTTCAACAACAGGTGCACTGCCAAAATTGCCCTATTGGAGCCAACATTTTAAGCCTACAAGAGCCCATATTCTTGTCCTATTACATCACATTATCATCCAAAACAACATAGCTTCAACCTGTGCATGCTTATTTACATTATAACTGATCAAGGCCAACAAGTACGTACAACTACAACATTACATAGGTCCATGTCCTTTGCATTTCAAACATAGCATTTAGACTAAGGTACGTCGAGACAGCCGCTGTCCAAATCAATCTGAAATATAGAGTCATTGGAGTGAGCATTCTTCATCACCTCAATTGCCAGTTCAACCATTGATTGATCAGGCGAACGGAAGTTTTCGCGGTCATCTTCCACAGTCACATGATAAACATCATCTGTTTTCGAGGATGTAGAGAAGTTTATAATGCTTGAAGTTGGATTGCTAAACAAACTTTGGCTCTTAACACTCGGTTTGTCTTTTCGCTGCATATAAGTGGCCATTTCTTTGTCATATCTCTCCTTGTCCATCTTACTTGCCTCTATGTATGGCTGAAATTGAAAATGGCAAAAACTGAAGTTCAAATACGAGCATACTATACTAGAGGGCAAGGAAATGCATTCTGCAAATAAATGACTCATCCATAGTTAGTGTAAGGGATAACTACCTCGACGCACCTTGAGCTTAGACCTAATTATAAAATATAGAAAGTCCCTCGTGGTTTGAAAGATTCCAATAACCCCCCTTGTCATTAGTTCAATTTTGATGGAAAACTTAATCAAGCCCTTATAACATTACAATAAGAACCCCCGGAGAACATTACAAGTAGATTTAAGGGAGCCTTTGTGACATTACAAGTAGAATCCTAGAACTCCATTATTAACGTTAAGATTATTGTAATTTTTCAAACAACATGGGGCGTTTCTGTAATTTGCCAAACTTCAAGGGTATTGAGAGAATTATCCCTTTGTTACAAAGATACTCTATTTTTCCACTAAAAGAGGACATAGGTGACTTTGGTGTTCCCCCCATATGGATTTTCTTTACAAATCCTTAATTCTGATTAGGGGAAAGTTGTTCTCTATAACATTTATGTCCTCTTACAACACCCAAGAGTTTGATACCATATGCAATTATTTCACTGTCCTTCAGGGTAGAACATTATCGTATACATGCCATAAACACAACGTACCAGTTTGTCTTTGTCGGGGAGAGACCTCCATGCATCAATTGCCATTTCCCGAAGACTGTGGGTACTGGAGCTCTCTCCATGAATCATCTTTAGTCTATGAGTCTCCAGTCTGAGGAAGATCTGATATCCAGACCGTGGCTTCACCGGAGCATCATCCACTATGCATTCTTTATTACTCGAGTTTGACGATGTTATCATGGTAAGATCCTTATGAATTTTCACTGGGCCTGCGTATTTAAATAGTTATGATGCAAAGCAGGGAAGTTATTGCATTCAAGTGACTTGAACCAAGCCACAATCCTTGACCTAGAAGAGTTTCAAGTTTCGCAAATTGCACGTCAATATTTACTGAGTAGCTACATATATCCACAAGGATGAAAAGCATTCCACCATGAGATAACTTAAGAATCTAGGAGTTGGTCATCAGTGGACAGTGCAGAAGTAATTATAAGTAGCTTGTCTTATCCTCCTCAATACATTCTTATGTAAGAGAAAGATTCTACCGGAATTGTTTGGATCATATAAAATTTTTAGAAGCTTCTAATGTGACCGAAGAGAAAAGACAAGATATGAGAGAGAGAGAGAGAGAGAGATTCCACGATACATATTTCGACGTTCAAACATTGTTTCACTAAGATCAGAGTTGCATCTCTAATTTGCTCAGGAAACCGGGGACTCTAATTCAGCAGCCTTATTTTGAACAACATCATTTTTGTCAAGAGAAATGTGAGTAACCTGCGGTCACTTGGCACGTACTGTCATTGCGCTTCCGTTTATCTGTCGGGCCATCTGGATCACCAGAAGAACCCGATGAAAAAGGAGATGAACCCTCACAATGCTTCCGCTTTCCCATTGAGCAGCTCGGACTAACCCCAGAGCACAAAAAACCTGCCAAATATCATTCACTTGATCTATAAACAAAGTCATTCTTAAATTCCAGTAGCAGAAGAGAAAGGTCATAATCTACTTCTTTGTGAAACAATACACATGAACAGCATTAGAAAAGAGTCATAAACAAAATGCAGGATACCATAACAACCAAAGACCTTGATAAATATCAAATATCAAAAAAGGAATGAGTAAAGTACTTTTATCCGGCCATGTGTTTGCTGCTTCCGGCATCTTGCGACAGTACATAAGTTCATACTGGAGAAGGAGTATCTCATAGACATTCTGAAGCTGAGCAGCTGATATAGGTACACAGCTTTTCAAGTTAGACGCTGCTGCGACGTCGTCCCATTTTCCAATTTTAGTAACCTAAAAAATTTGGACAAGACTTGTTACCCTATTAGTAATACAAGAGATAAACTTAGATAAGCTCCAATAGCAACCACCATTTGCAGCAATTGCAGTTGATGTTTGATATTAAGATTCCAATGCGATGGCATAATCGCCCTGAATTAAGATTCTTTATTACTGCTATGTCCAATTTCATTCTGAAGGAAAGATCAGTTCAAGAGTACAAGTATGCCATATGTTCGTGCCATTGTTTTGAGCTATTGATTACAGGGCATTCATGTCCGCGATTTCTGACTGATTACACTGTGTTGATAGAAGTAAAGATTAACTAAAAACTAGGCTCACCATCAACGGGACATGCTTATAAAAGTATCCATGGAGAACTACAACGAAAAGAAACGAGTTTTCTTGCCTAATGAAAATACCAAAACAAGACTTCTCACCTTATAAAATCCCCCTCTCTTGAGCACTTCTCTGTAGAAACAATACAAATCCAACATCGATTCACGAAAATTAAAGCTGCATTCAGAAGGATTTATCAATAGAATAACCATCAATCAATCATGGATGGTTTGGGCAAAACCCACATTAAGATCAACAGAACTCCTATTCCATTATAACATATAAATGTATTTCATTTTGCATTCCTCACAAGTGAAAAAAGGGTTGCGGCGTTTCAATCTCATTACAAGCCCCACCAAAATTGTGGGCAATAAGAGTCTAATTTTATGCTATACTCACATATGTAAGCCGCAAAGAAACGTTAATCTTCGCTGATTAACGTGGAGAAGTCTGTATTTAACTGTTTCACTCAAAAAAATTAAAAATAAGAAAAAAATAAAGGAAAAATACTGCAATAGAAAACCATCAATCTTTTAACTGAGCTTCTTCTATAATCATCCAAGTATAATGTTCCTGCATGACATTGATTTTTCCTAATTCTATATGCCTGGGCATAGAGCCATACACGTCTCTATGTGTGTGTGTGTGTGTTCATGCACCTACATTTATCTGTATGTCAGTGTACATGTAGAACTAATGCATGTGGAAAAAAAGAAAAGGTGATAAAAAATGCACCAAAACTCACACTGAGCTGAGGCCAGAAGACTCATTGAGTTTCCCAAGCTTTTCGTAGAAGCTATCCTTTGCCGCCTTGTCTTGATCATAAGTCACCGGTCGGTCTGGTTTTTTCTCACCGGAAAAAACATCGGCGTCGCCGGTTTTCTCCATTAATGCCGAAATGTTATTGTTTTCCCCTTATTGGGCTCTTTGTATGGAATTCGAACAGTTTTGACTCTCCCAGTACTAGACAATCAAGTATGCTGGTTAATTAAACGAGGTTAGTGGGTGTCTGGCTGTGACATAAAATATATTTTATTAGATGTTTTAGAGCATGCATGTCGGATGTTATTTTTGGAACTAGCGCATGACCTGTGGAACCGCGCATAGTATTTGAGAGTGGTAAATATTAATGAATAAATATTTGAGAGTGGTAAATATTAATGAATAAATAATAGAGTGTTTGGAATTTCGTAAATATTAATGAATAAATAATAGAGTGTTTGGCATTTCGTAAAGAAGTGATTTTCATATAAAGAAATCAAGTAAATAGCTGTAAAAGTGAATAGTAAAAATTAAAAGTATTTATAATTAAAAGTTAAAATGTACTAAAGAATTATCGATGGTGTTGGCTAAACAAGTGATTTTTCACATATTTAATTATATTTTAAATTTTAAATTATAAAAATAATGGTAATAAATTATTTTTATAAAAAAATTTTAACCAAAAAGAAGAAGTTAGAATTTAAAAGTACGAGAGTATTTGGCATTGTTTTTGGCAGCAGATTTTAACTTCTAGCTACTGAAAGTAATTTTAAAAGTGTTCAATAATGTGACTTTTGCATCTGCGAAAATGATTTTAGATTAAAATCAGCTAAAATCTAAAAGCACCGCATAAGGTGCTTTTAAATTCTAACTTCTGCTTTTACCTTTTCTATAATTTAAAATTTAAAAATAGGAATTAAAAATATGAAAAATCATTTTTTTGGCAAATACTATCATTAACTTTTTAAGTTTTAATTACAAACACTCTCGACTTTTACTATTTACTTTTACTACTAACTTCTCTACATGAAAATCACTTCTGTCTAAAGTAAAAGTAATGTCAAAAACCCTTTACCTCATGAGGTACTTTTAGATTTTAGTTGATTTAGTCTTAAATCACTTTTGCAAAAGCAAATACCTTACCAAGCACTTCAAACTTATTTTTCAATGACTAGAAACTAAAGGTTACTAATTATCCCCAGATCTTTCTTTATCCTCTCTCTCCGGTCTTTTCCTTTTCTCACCTAGGGTCGGCGTTCTTTGACCTACTGCTTTCTTCTCCATCTTGGAGATCTCTCTCGCCGACTGCCGTGCAGCCGGCTGTCGTCTCCACGGCAGTCCGGTCTCTCTCTGAAGATCTTTGTCTCCTTTTTTCAGTTTTTTTTCCTTTTCTTTTTCTCCACATTTTCTTCACCACTTCATTTATGTCTACCACTCATTCTTCAACTTGTCCATTCCCTTTACATCTATCTTCAAATCTATCATTTAACTTTGACATGCCCAAGAATGAAAAAAAAAAAACTCTATTTAGGGGTATTTTTCAAAATTATTTTTCTACAAAAATAGCAATAAATCATCATTTTACTCTCTTTCTTTGTGAAAGAGAACTCCTTAAAAGACTTGAGATCCATTGCATCGATAGTCAAGGCATTTCATATTTCCCTGTTCTTCCTCTTTCAACTTTGGTGTTTTCTTTGAGCTCCTTTTTAGAGTTTCTATTATTTAAATTGTCTAGTTGGATATTTAGTTTTTATATTGTATTTTTCTTTTTGCCTTTCCATTGTAATTTCATTGTTATTTTGCTTAATATTTAATAAAATTACTTTTATCTATTCAAAAAAAAACTAAAGGTTACTCCCAAATGTAATGCCAAATATCCTTTAAAATTGATTTGTTCTATATTAATTGCCAATGTATTTTCCTATTTGATTCCTATTTTAGATTAAAGAGTTTCTATTGAGAATTTGGATATGTCACTTAGATTTATATCACAGTAGATGATGCTTGTTTATAAAGTGGTACCACTTCTCTCTTTTTATAGAAGAGGTAAAACTTTGAATTCTAAATACAGCGTGTGAGCAGTTATCCACTGAATTATAGTTTAGAAAATTTGACTTATGTAATCATCTAATGATATTAATGTAAGATTGTAATGGCTTCTTTGAAAATATATATCTATCAAGAGAGAGAGAGAGAGAGAGAGAAGTGATAATTATCACTTTGAGTTGTGGGATGACTAAAAAGATAAACTTGAAATTTTAAAAATTGGTATTGTAACTACCCATATAGGTGGAAATTTTCAACTTTGTACTCAAATTTAAAGTTTTTGGGGATAAATATGTAAAAATATATAAGATAACTTTCATTCTAAATGCAAAATAGGCATTCTTTTTTTTTTTTTAATGTAGAATCAATTATATTCTGTAGATATATTGACACAGGCAATATCAATAACACTTCAATACTAGGTCACAAATACAAGAAATATATTCAACAACTACTATAAACTTAAAATACTACCATGCAATAGAAAAATCTCCAAAGCTATCATCCAGTAAAAAAATGTCCACATACATTTGTGGGAATCGAATTACTTCATAGCCTTTTTTGTTTATGTGGCATTCTTTTTATAATAGTATAGATAAGATTTCTAAAAAGTTCAAATTTCAAATGATGCTTTTTTTTTAGAATTTTTAATAAGTTAATGTAATATATAACTAAATATTTAATATTTGTATTATTTTATATATAAGTACAAAATTAAACACAAAATATTTTATTAAAGAATATATTTTACTTAAATTTGGACGACATATGTCTTATTCATCCACGGAATATAACTAATTAGATCTCCTTTGGGGGTGTTTGATAGAGTGGATTACACTCTATTATGGCATTTCAAATGCCACAATCTGCCGTTTGATAGGCTCAATTAAAAATTCGGGCCGGCCCAATTCTTTTGCAAAGCCCGTGGAGTTGGTGCGATTAAGAGAGATTTGAATCTCTCAAAAGACCCAGAGATTATCAATCTCTGGCCAGAGATTGAAGGTAAAATGACATTATTGCCCAGAAATTAATTGACAAATTTCAGATTTGCCCCCACAAAGACTTGGTCCCCCAAGTTGAAGGAATAACTGACGTTTACTCTCTCTCTCTCTCTCTCTCTCTCTCTCTCTCTCTCTCTCTCTCTCTCTCTCTCTCTCTCTCTCTCTCTCTTCAGTAGAATCGTGGGAGATATTGGGCAACACAAACCCTAGCTCTGGGAGAGGATACTTCGAAGGAGGTGTAGCTTCGAAAACGATCGTCTTCTCTTTTGTTCGATCGTCCGCCTGTGCTGAACAAAGGTACGTATATCAGTTATCTCTTCTCTTTTTCAACAAAACTTGAAATGTATAATACCCACTTATTTATCTATGTATAAAGGTATGTATTTTGAAAGAAAATTGACGTTAAAATCGCATTAGCAATTGCCTGAATTGAAGATTAAACCCTCATATTTGTATGTTTTTTGGGAGCAATTACCAGTCAGTTTTACATACAGGGGGTTGGGTTCCTTGGCGATAAAAATGGTTATTAAAAGCATTAAGACCTCTTTGTGACATAATTTCATATACATAGATAAATAAGTAGTTATCTTCTATTGATTTGTGAGTGATTTTAAACGTTAATGAATTTCATTTCAAATCTATTCTTTAATTTCACACCGTTATTGATTTTAATGTCTAATGTATTTCTGTTATTATTATTAGCCTACTGTGATTCGGTACAAATGGGTAATATGTGGTGATTTTGGCAAAATTTATTTATTGCCTTGTAATTATGCTTGTAAGACTTCAAATTGTTGTTGAAATCCCACTTGTTATTTGTTCTTAACTGAAGTTATACATGATTTTAAAGTATATTTATTAGGAATAGCAGTGTAACCCAATCCCAATCAATTGACAAGTTAATGTAAATATTGATATGGTTAATGTGTTCGATGATGTTAAAGTAGAACTTGGAAAATTGGTTTTACAAGTACTATTATTGGGGGAGTAAGTTGTTCATTCTTGTTTATTTTTTCATGTGCTTCAGATCATTTTCTTTCTTTCAAAGCAAATCAGACTATTGGTGAAGTTCTCTGTTTATCTGCTCTTGTTGTTGAGAAAAGGTTATAACAATAATTATTTGCTTGTTCTTAAACTTAGGAAGTGAACTATTTGTGAGATGTAAGCATTGTTTGTCTAATGTAAATCTTTGTTATTGTCTTTGCCTTTCAGAATACTTGAAAATTGTGGGACAGAATGTATGTTGTCTGATGCTATGTTAAACTCTGGGAAGGCATCAATGTTTTGAGAGATCTAGTTCTTTATGTGGTACCAGAATTTATTTTTAATGTATAGCAATGTGACCTGTATGTGTTCCATTGACAAGTTAATATAAATATTGATATGGTTAATGTGTTTTATGAGCTTTT
>JACFYI010001679.1:378895-395356 GCA_014898755.1 Handroanthus guayacan
AATCGATAGATGATCGAATAGCAGTCACATTAGAGCGATTAAGTGTAATGTTTGATTCTCGAGCATGCTCGGCTATTCGGAACACAAACTCTTGCTCATATACTCGATTCCATTTGGTTCCATTGTAGAAAAGATTTTCTTGGGAGCGGGGTACTCTAGGAGCCATTGCACAATAAAAATAAGTAATCAAGGGAGAAACAAATATTGCAATGAGCTGCTAAACCTAGTGAAATCAGTTTGGAAGGAGTAAAGTGGATTTGATGATGAAGTATGGAAAATGTTTTCTGGTGCAATTTATAGTTGTATGGGATTGAATACAACAATTAACTAGCAATTCCTTTTGCAACACATTAAAGATTTTGCAGGGAATCTGATGAATAAAATATCTTCGTATAATCACATCCATAGGCATAGATTCTACCACACAATAAATTGAAGCATTGAAATTATATAAAGTCGGTAGATTCTCATTGAATGAGTACAAATTGTATATGCTTTTTAGACAAATTCTATCATGTCTTCATGTAAAATTGATTGACATCACAATATAGTATACCCGTGAGTTGAGGGTTAGCACTATTGATAGTCAACAAAAGTACATTCGTTCAATTGGAACACAGCAGAAATTCCGGATTGCTACTTTTCTTTAAGGTGTGGTAGCAAACAAAATGCAAGTACTCACACAAGTTTGGCTTATTGTAACATGGAGTACAACTTTTTCTGCCAAACTGGAATATAAACTGTTAAAAGGAGGAAGAAGCACTGTTCATAATCCCAAATAAGCAAGCGAAAATTTTCTCTTTTGGAATCTCACGTTTGATAGGCCAAATTAAGGCATATTATGGAATGTTAGAATGTCAAGACACAAAGGACACATTGGTAATTTGCCAACTTAATCATATTTAATCCTCTCTATCAAACAAGAGATGAGATTAAGGAATGTTCCACATACTTGAAGAGGTCATGCACATCATCTACGAGACTAAGGTGGTTGAACTCCCATAATTGCAAATGGGCCTGAAGAGGTGAGATTAACTATCTCCTCTATCAAACACTCCCGTAAAATGTCTTCCTTTTTTTTTTTTTTTTCCGGTAAGCAGGATCATAAATTCGTTACATTTAAAAAAAAAAAAAAAGGAACTAATTTCTATCATACTTGTAGACAATCCGGAACCAAATTCGTACAAAGATGTACGATTTTTTGATAAATTATACAAAGATGTACTTAAAGTCACCACACTATCAAGCAACTTTCCACTATTTGAATTATTTTTTGTACAAAATCCAAAGCGTCGTACAACATGTACTTGAAATGCGAAACCGGGTAGTCCGAACTTACGAATTCCAATGTGCATCTGGGTCAAATTATGTGGTTCCTTTTGTTTATCATAAAAGAAAAAATAATAATAATAATTAGTTACTTTTTTATAGTTCTAATTGACAATTTTTATTTTTTATTTCCTACATTGATTTTGTATATAGAATTTGTGTTTGGAAGTTTCTAAAAATTAAATAAATTAAGATTTTAATGTGAATTTCCAAAGTGAAATTGAAGTCTTTATCATTTTTTCTTTCTTGGTGTTTAATGCTTTGTGCTTTGCTGATCGTGATCTTTGTACTTAATTATTATTGCCTTCATTATTTGTTTTCCGAACATATTAATGATATCCAGGGATATATTTTGTATTTATACTATGAAAATAATACTATATCTTAAGTTTTATGATTTGTATTTTTGCAACTATTAATTTGTATTTTTGTCCAATCTACAAAATTGCATTTGCGTGGCTGATGAATTCACTTGTTACACAATTATAGTCTTTATAAACTATAATTTATTCGTATTTAATCTAGTTCGTTCAATCATGCTTTGTTCATTGAAATTATGGGTAGTTTCCTTTGCATTTCATGAGGTATGATACAATTATCAAAATGCTCTTAATATTTGGATAATTATTATTATACCATCTATCTATTACTTCACCTCAAATATAATTATGATTGTACTCCTACGATTACGCATATATAATTATAATTACAACCCTTGTTCAGGCAGTGTATTTGTAATGTTTTAGAATTAATGAGTGTAATAGTAATTATTCAAACTTCAGTAGTATAATAATAATTATCCAAAACTTAGAGAATATCCAAATATCAAGAAATGTAATGATAATTATCTAAAATTTAGGAGGTATTTCGATAATTATATCAAATTTTAGGAGTGCAAAGTTATTATCCCTTGATATTATTATTATTTTTTGTTGATAATTTATTTAGTAATAATAATTATTATTGTTATACCATCTATCTATTACTTCACCTCAAATATAATTACAACCCTTGTTCAGGCAGCGTATTTGTAATGTTTTAGAATTAATGAGTGTAATAGTAATTATTCAAACCTCAGTAGTATAATAATAATTATCCAAAACTTAGAGAATATCCAAATATCAAGAAATGTAATGATAATTATCCAAAATTTAGAAGGTATTTCGATAATTATATCAAATTTTAGGAGTGCAAAGCAATTATCCCTTGATATTATTACAACTTGATATTATTATTGTTGTTGATAATTTATTTAGTAATAATTTAAGCACTAAAATTACGACCGTCTAATAAAAACCCATCAAATAATCTAACTATATAAATATTTATATTCTAAGTTAGAATTTTAATAAGAACTAGCAATTGTGGAACACTCATCACGTGTTCCTAAATTTTACTTTTACAAAGTTCAAAAACTTATTTACTTTTTAATAATAATAACTATTTCTTAATTATTGAGTATTTTTATTTGAACTTGTTATGTAGAGTAATATGATCCAAATAAAAATTTAGAGAGAATAAAGTTGAGAAAAAAAGAAAAGAAAAGAAAAGCTATAATTGAAAAAGAAAATAGAATAGCAAAACAAATATTAAAAAATTTTAAAATATGTTTGTTATAACTACTTTATAATTATCTTTTAAAAATAGATCAAAATAACTATCTAATGTGTTATTATTTTATATATTGTATTTTAATCGTAACTACTGTGACACATTCAATATGCGTATTTAAATTTTGTATATGATAAAGTTAAAAATATTTATTTATATTTAATAGTATCAATTTTTCTTAATATTTTTAGAAATTTTTACGTTAGTTTATCATATACGGGCAACGTGATTGAAAAATAATTTTGGAAAAAGTATAATAAGGTGATTGAAAAATAAATTTGAAGAAACTATAGTTAGATGATAATGATACTATACATCGTATAAACGGATAACCGAAATACAGCCCTCCGTTGGGCGTGCTAATATTTGTTGCTATTGTACCTTCCAAGTTCCGACAAGTCAACAGCCGCCCTCCCTTTATAGGGCGGCTCCATCGTTTTCTTTGAAATCTCCATCTTCCCCGAGCCAAAACTTCAACCTCCAAACCTCCAAACCTCCAAACCTCCAAATCCTAAATCGTTGCAGCTCATGTCGCTTCCGTTTCTTCTTCAGCTCTTGCTGGCAGGCGTTGCAGTGTTGGGCTGTGCGCAGTTCGCTGCGTCTCATCAGGAGTCCGGTAATTGGCACTGCGAGCCCGACGACGAGGCCCGAATTGAGGCCCAGTTCAGGCCTGGACTTGTTACTCTTGATGGCCATGCCGATGATTGGGACGATGTCGATGGGTTTGAGTTTCCCCTGCGTCCAGCTCTGGACCCAGATGAAGAAAAGGAATACAAAGCTGGAAAAATGACTATTAAGGTACCACGCTTCTTTATTATATTTATTAATTTTTCGAGAGATTTTGATGCTAGAAAATTCTAGGATTGCGGTATTTGACGTGGATAATAACATTATGCTATGTGTTCATTGTTGATTGATGTTGATTCGTTGAAGTTAGACTGATGAACTGCTAAGAGAGCATTGAATCTAGTTTATTGCAAGAGAGTAGTGCTATAAGTACCCGTAGCATTGTCTCCTCAAAACTTTTCTTCTATAGATATGATGCAACAGTAGTTGTGCCAAATACAATTCAAAGAATGAATGTTGAAAATATTGTATGGGGTTCATGTTAGTTTATTAATCAATTTTCTCCTTATGATGAGAAATGGTTTGCGTCAAGTTTGATTTAGATGTCAGTCTATCCTAACTACAGTAGTAAATATTTCTGTTTTTAGAATTGCTTAATAATAGGCATTACGCGATACTTTATTTTTATTTTATTTTATTTTTTGAGGAAAGTTATGTGTTACTTTGAGTCATGAGATTGATGTTGTTCATTGTGTTACATAGGCTTTGCATGACGGGAGGGATGTTTACTTCATGTTGCAAGTCGATGGAGATTATGTGTACTCCAAAGGGTGAGTCTTCTTTGAGAATGAGGCTTAGAAGTTCCAAGTACTCTGCGTTTGTTTCCCTTTTTCTTCTTTTGTTTTGTTTCTTCATCCGAGGGTTATCAGCAGAATTTTTCTCATCATGATTTAATTTTATATTTATCAGTACATCTGGTGCTGTAACTTTCTCTATTATCAGTAATTCTTTGGAATTATATAGCTTATGTTCAATGTGTTCAGATGAATACCTTAGAAAATTAGTACCATCACAACTTATGCTTTGATGAGAGTCACTCGTCAGAATGTTGACTTACAATGTTGGATTATGTTTCTTTGATGGATTTCTGCAACACGGTGAAGAAGGACTTTGCAAGTATAGACAACCTTCAGACCATATGCGTTAAAACTTTACTTTGCTGCACAAAGTTGACTCCTTGGAATTAGAACTTGAAATTTATCCGATTCTAAAATTTATTCTGGACTCCAATTCCATGATGGCAAGCACATTCCCGTTCACGCATTTGTTCTTTCCCTTATATGCTCTTTCGTGACCTTCTAAAAGTGTACTTATACTGCATTCTTTGTAACAAAGTGAGGTTCAAAATTGAATACAACAAGGATGAGAGCGTCCTTTAGTAGCAGGCTGCCAGTTTACTAATAGTTTGGAATGCTTATAAAAGAGAATGAAAATTTAGATGATCCTATCTAACACATCATTTTTAAGAAATATACCAAAATTATTCATGCTTTTAGTATTGTACTATTGTTATTTAGTGAGCTGGATCTTACGAATCTTTTCATGTTGAACTTGGTAAAAATTTGAGATTATTTCATAAAAAGAGGTGATCAAATCTTCAAGGGGAAATCATTCTTCTTTGGTTCCCCTTGCTTTTAAATCTCTTGGCATGTGCATCCAAGTACTTAATGTGGTCCTCTAACTTAGTGCTTGGTGAAATATAGGAAGCTCTGCCTTCCATTGCTTCTGCATTGATTTTGGTTGACCCTTTATGTGATTTAAGAATAATCTTTCCCCTTTTCATGAGAAAGAGATAAGTTAACCATGCATCAGTTGGAATAAACGATATCTATATGATTCTACTACACTAAAATAAACCAAAAATGTTAGAAGACATCTTAGTATTCCTAAATTATATCCATAACTTTGGTCCTAGCTACAGTCTAAGGGAAGTGAATAAAATACGAAAACATCTGATGTAGTTGTGGGATCCCCTGACCGTGTTAAACAAGTGAATAGTGTTTTAGGCTGCTTCAGACTGTCAAATGACATCTATAGTGCAGCGACATTGTAACCTAAAGCCTACAATAGTTCATGCGTGGATTGATCTCTTTCATTTTCTTTCCTTTACAAGTTAGCACCGATAGCCTCAGATTATTTGAAGAAAGTGAACAAGGGTGTTCGCTTCCTTTTCTCGAATTTTACAGATATTATATTTTCTGGGTCTTCTCTTGAGAAGGAAGTTCAGTGGGCCTCAAATTGATATATCAATATCATCTGATTTTATTCCCATCCTAGCTGATGTTTATTTCATGGGCTTTTTTTATAGACCGTTTACCAAAAAGTTGAATGCACATTACAGATGCTTTCTTGTATTTCTGTTGTTACTGTTGTCTCCATCAAGTCAAAATCGGCTTACTCTGGGCAACTAATACATTTCCTTTTGTTGACTTTTCATATCGTGCAGAGATGACTATAAATGCCCATCAGTAGCATTGATGTTTCAAGTTGGTGAAAGTGCAACATATCATAATGTACGCCATTTAGTGTTCGGTGTTCAGTTGAAATTAGCTTAGTTACTGTGAAATGTTTCATTTCTAGTTTTTGTCTTTCCTCTAAAGTGTTAATCTTTGTTACACAAGATGGGTGGATGTAAGGAATCACCAAATGCATGCAACAGCACTAGCTGCCGTGGCTATGAAGTCGACATAATGCACTTCTCCATTGGAAATTCTATTCCAGGAAGACTGTATGGTGGCAATTCTATAAATGGAGAGGGCAAAGCAGACAGGTAATTTTCGTTAGGAGACAGACAGGCAATTCTGTTACCACACTATTACTCAATTTGGTTTGTCTTAAACAGAGTTGGTCTGGTTGATATGTATTCTTGGAATCCACACTGCCGGAACATTGACAGCAGCGGTCCTTCAGGTACTTTCCAAATGTTTTCCATTATTTGACGGTCATGCTTTGTCCATTTATTGTTCAATGATTTTCAGCTCTGAATATATATAGGATTGAACTTTCTTTTTTGTGGGCAATGGGAATAAAATTTTCTTTCTTATGTCATGGACTGCATTTTTGGATTAAACATGTCTTCAACGGCTGTTGCATGCCTTTTCTAATATGTGGTTTTATTTAAGTTAATCTTGTATTATTTTGTGAAAGTTAATTGATTTCCATAGACATTTGAATAGTCTTCTGTGCATTTTGATAATCATATTTCATGTTTGTTGGAAAAATATATCCTTGTCCCGACATGATGTAAATGTAGGAACGAAAAGTACACACAAAACATGAAGAGTTGATGGTCGTTCCAATTCAATTAAACAGTGGCTGTGAAGTAATGCAGCTTTAAATTTTAAGTCAATCGAAATAGTTGGAACTGTCAATGTGGGAAGATGAGCTCTTGCATTTGAATTCGTCGAATAGACATTTATGGAGCATTTGGCTATGATTTCCAAGAAATTTTATGATATTTCCTGTAGCTTGTTATTAAAGACATTCATGTAACTTTGATAGGGCTCTGTGTAAAAGCAAATTTAATGAAACTTCCCGTTTCTTTTTTCGCTTCACAGGAAATGATTCTATTGCACTAAATGACTGGAAAGGTGCATGGTGGCACAGCGGTTTTTCAACCCATTCAGGCAAGTATTATTCTCAGTTTTGCAAATGAAGTTTATATTCCTTTACTTGGGAGAATTCGAAGACATAATAGTTCTCTATGTGGTAGTGTTTATCATGAAAAAGTCGCTGATGATTTTCTTGTTCCTCTAAATTATTAACTTATAGAACTGATATGTGAATGATAGGGTATGTTGAGGATGATAGTCCATATGGATCGTCTGGTCAGAAAGGCACATATTACTTCGAATTTTCTCGGCCTCTAAGAACTATGGATCGTCTTCAGCAGGTTATCTCATCTATTCAGTTAATCTTTACTTATCTACTTGCAATGTTCTCGAAAAATTTGAACCGTGATAACGTTACAGTTGCAATCCTTAACAGAATTTGATATGTTCTACTTACAGAATCGTGTCACTTGGCACTTGTACATAAACACATGCATTGTAACTTGACTTAGTTTTAAGTTAAAAAAATTGCAACATAACGAACAATCCTTAGAGGTTCTTTGGGTGAGCTCATAAGCTCTTTAAAACATCTTATAACATGTTATAAAGTGTTTGATAGTGTGTTAATTGTTAAATTGCCATTGCTGATATTTTTATGAGCTTTAAGAACTTATTTTATCCAGACACTTCAACAACTAATTTATATAATAAGATCTAATATTTTATAAGTTTCAAAAGCATCTTATAAGATATAGAAGTTTATAGATGTTTCAAATAAGCTTAGCCAACCACACTGCCATATGTTTAGCCCGGCTTCAAGCTACCTGTTTTTTCTGTGAATGCAGGACACACAATTCACTATTGGGCAACCAAGCAAATTTTCGGCTGCTTTCTGGTATCCGGCTGATGGAAATCCATGGCATGGGTCTGCCCATTATACAGTAAGCTGCGACTGGGTACCCTTGGATGTCACGTCCGGCTTCTCTACACGAGTAGTGTCTGGAAGCTCTTGGGATGCTGCCAGTGGCTTTGCTCTCCTCTTATCTTTTGTTGCCTTTTGCGTATCCATCTTTGTTGGCTACTTAGTTTCTAGATCAAAAGCTGTGCCTTTTACCCCGATTGATCGCCTGTAACTGATTCCTTCAATTATTTTTCTGATCTCTCTTCATCACACGAAATAGGTGAATGTCTGTAGGACATCCATTGTTGCAGATTGTCTTCTTGCCAGTCTGTAGTTATAATTTGTTTGTCCGAGACAATTTTGAGATACTTTTTGAGATTCTATTTGTTGTAAATATTTTAATAATTATAGAGTATATGGTTTTGTAGTAATGTTTTTTATTTTGTGGTGCAATATTGACGTCCTTTGATCTGCAAGCAATTTTGTAATGTATGTTATCTGCTGGAATTTACTTGTGCAGCACAAACAGACTGCAGGAATATGGTTTTGCTTGGAAGCAGATTGCTAGTAAATAACTAAAAGGAAGATAAAGAAAGTTTTCGTACTATCATGAAGCAAAGATGTACCTCAAAATGATAGTGTGTTTTTCTTTTTGCCTCACAATGGTGGTTAATTACTAAAGGTATAAGTTCAAAAAAAATAAAAATAAAAATAAAAAATGAAAAATATGTTTGGATACGGTTCCTGGCATGTGTTTTCTCTAGTGGGTCGTTTCGGCGTTTCCGAAAATAGACATGTGTTTTTGGATATTGATTTTGGAAGTCTCCAAAACGCCCATGCATCTAATAAATAATCAATTCTAACAGGCTTCTATAAAAGTTAGGGATAATTACCACAATGCCCCTTCAAATTTGGCATGATTATCAGAAGTCAGAATATTTTCTGAAATTTAGATAATTATCATTACATTTCTTATCTTTAGTTTAGCTGACGAAAAATTGAAGGGAACATATATAATATTATAAGTAAGTCTCTTAAACAAAGACACATTTGTAATATTTTATAATATTTTTTTATTTTCAGGAAAGTGTAATTGTAACGTCACCGACATTTTGTTAGGTTTATATTGCATGAAGTGCTTAGATAATTGTATCAAATTTTAAAAGGGGGTGTCAATAAATTTTCCTATGAATAACATGTAATATAATAATCATATCTAATCATGATGATTATATAGTTATGCACATATTTTATAGGGATAATTACACTTTGCCTCCTGAACTATACGCCTTTTTACATTTTACCCATCGAACTTTTTTTCGTTTTAAACTACCATACGAACTTTTCGAAAATTTGCATGTTACCCCTTGAGTGGTTTCTGGTGGAGTATTCCGGCGACTATATGGTAAAGTATAAATATCGCATAGTTAGGGGGTAAAGTGTAAATATTCTATCTCACATAAAAACGGCCGTGCGTTTCATGTGGTGAACTTTGGCCGGAATATTCCAGAATATTCCACCGGAAACCACTCAAGGGGGCAATGTGCAAATTTTTGAAAAGTTCGTATGGTAGTTTGAAACGAAAAAAAGTTCGGTGGGTAAAGTGTAAAAATGCATATAGTTCAGGGGGGAAAGTGTAATTATCCCTATTTTATATAATAAATCTTATAATTATAATTATGTATATATAATAAAATAGGCATATTTTTATTTTCAGCGTAAACGAACGTTGAAGATAATTATATGCTGGTGAGGAATAACCTTTCACTTCGACGCAATAATAATGCAAAACTTAGAAAACTTAGATATCATAATATTGTATAATATAAATATTTTTTGGATTTTATAGTATTTATTGAATATTTTTCCTTTTTATTGAATATAATACAGACTGAACTATTGGACTAGGGTTTTGAGCAAAACCCCTTCCAGATATTTGTTCCTCTTGGGTTTTGCCACTTCCCCCTTCTCCTAAGACCATAAGCTCCAAATTTCTGGACTACCAACCATTCGTCGGGAATCACAGTACGAAGCCTCAAAACCATAGAAGTCACCGATAGTCACAACTGAATTCGTAAGTCAAAGAATGGGGAAAATTTCGTATATGCGGCTGAAAGGAAGCCGGAATATGAGGCTGCGTCTCCTTCTATCAACGCTGTCTTCTACACCTATCCTTATTGAGGACATACGTGCGGACGCGTCGTGGCCCGGCCTCCGCCCACACGAGGTGTCCTTCCTCCGCCTCCTCGAAAAAGTTTCCGATGACTGCGTTGTCGAAATCAATGAAACTGGTAAAGAGAAAATCAAATGCCTAAATGCTGAATTAATTGGATTTTTAGTTATTCTGTCCTGTGGATGCAATTTTTTGAGTTTTCAATTTGTGGTTCAGGCACAAAATTAAAGTACAAACCGGGGATTGTGATGGGTGGGAGGCACTTAGTGCATGACTGTGGCACGAGCCGAGCCATTGGTTATTTTTTGGAGCCTTTAATTTTGTTAGGTTTGTTTGGGAAGAAGCCCCTGACTATCAGGCTCAAAGGTACTATCTTTTGTCTATTCATGTGTTTATTAGTTGCTTCCTGTAATATTCGCTGTATTTGTTTTTATTTCTTCATGGTGTTTTTTTTTTTTTTTTTCCAAAAAAAAAGGAGAACTAGAGCTAATTGTATAAGATGTACTAACAGCACCAAATTAAAATGATATTTACCTTGAATGAACATAAGAATGTTGGGGAATCCGGAGTTTATCGGCTGTATCATTTTTTGGGCAGCAGAAATGCAAATATAGAAAAGGCTAATTCTTGTCCTCTAAATGTGTAGGGTCTCTTTCATGGAGGATATATGCACTGAAGTGAAGTTGGGCCCGTTAATTTTATTTTTTTTTAATTTTATTTTTGCTTTACGCTGTGCATTACTCATGCACAAGACTTTAATGTTTTATGATTATGAATGGTTGCATTATTCTCTATTCCCGAGTTTGGCTCTGTTTTTATGATGATTGATAAATTGACAACAAAATTTAACGACTACATGATGCATATCTACTTTTTTGTTCATATGTGAGACTAAAATGGGGTAATTTGTCAAAGTTGAAACTGGGATGATATATCTCCAAATAAAAAAGATTTGAAGGCGATATCAAACATGATATCACATATATAAATTGGAAATGAACCTAACCAATCGGGAGAATCATTTATTTTTGGTTTTTAATTTCTTATAGATATATATATATGTATATATATTATCATTTGACCTCATCATAAGTGGTCTTAAACATCATTGCGAATGCATTGCAATTATCTAAACTAAACACAGTTTGACGAAACCAAAATATTTAATTAAATTCCAGTGTTGAATGCTGATGAATTTGCCTTTCCACAAATATAAAAGTAGGGGGAAAATTGATAGCAAAACTTGAAACGTGGATATCATACTTCTGTATTGCTCAGTCTACATCTTTTACCATTAGTTTTCATTTATTCAATGAGAGCGGGTTGGTGCCTTTCTGCAATTACATTCTCTTTTATACACATGACCAGTTTTGTCGTCCAGTTATGGTGTCTGACTTATAGGACTGGGGATCTGTGTCTGAAAAATTCATCTGCAGCTATGTCTGTAAGGCTTGATATGATATTCCTTGATATAACTATTATCAGTTAGATGGGGATTTAGATGTTGAGACAGTGAGAATGGGAAAATGTTGATGACTTTAAGATCCTGCAGGTCTCAGACATCCTGTAAAATTCGGGAATTGAAATGGCTGACCTAATATAGTTTTAATTTGGTCTAGTTCAACTCTAGTTCACCTTGCATTTTCATTGCTTCTGGATGGACACTTTTGTGACAACTTGTGTTACTGTATTTAATGAACATCTGAGGCTCTTATTCTATTTGAATAATTCCTAATTAAGGACTGCTTTGCCTCTTAGGTATTACAAATGATGCCAAGGACCCATCTGTTGATACATTTCGATCTACTACGTTACCCATGTTAAAGCAGTTTGGAGTTCCTTCCGAAGGATTGGAACTGAAAATTGAGAGCCGGGGTGTACCTCCACTTGGTGGTGGAGAAGTTATTCTTTCAGTCCCAATCGTACAAGATAGTTTAAAAGTAATATTGTTGTGCTTTATTTCTATCATTTATCTTTCCTCCCCCCTTTTCTTCATCTCTCTTTCTTTCCCTCTCATTCTTTTCACACACTAGATTACAAATTGCCTGTGTATAATCTCTTTTTATGTTGGACAGGCAATTACCTGGATTGATGAGGGCATGGTGAAGAGGATTAGAGGAGTCACCTTCTCAACTAAAGTGTCTGTTCAGTTTGAGAATGCTATGATACATGCAGCTCGTGGTATTTTTAATCGTTTGCTTCCAGACGTTCACATTTTTACCGACCATAAAGCTGGAGAGCAAGCGGGAAAGTAAGCTTATTCTCAACATCATTTGAAATATTAATAAACAGGATTCTTTTGAGCTGCTTTACAACATTGCTGATCACTATTTATTTATTTTGATTTTTTCATCTGCAGGTCACGTGGTTATGGAATTTCACTTTATGCTGAGACCACATCTGGTTGCGTTATCTCTGCTGATACGGCAGTTTCGAACGCTCGGGAGGAGGATGAGGATGAACTCGAGGCTGAGAAGAAAGAATTAAGCCCTCCATCGGACATTGGTGAACAGATTGCTTCAACCCTGCTGGGTGAGATTGAACAAGGCGGGGTAGTAGATTCAACTCATCAGGTTTGTGGTAGAAGGCAGCTTACCTTTTCAGTAGTGCCATTAAGTTTGATTGCTCTGATGCCTATTCGATTATACTTTATTAGTTTGATAGTTAATTAGATAAGACTTTGAGTGTGCCTTGTAGCCCGTACAACCTCTGGAGATAATGTGATGTATGTTTTTACATGCTTGTCAATAGTGCAGTAGCACGGGCTATAGTGCATAGCAATAGGATGCGCTTCGCGTCGCTATGCTCAACAACTTCCAATGCACACTCTATGCACTGTAGCGTAATAGCATTTTTGCCTGCTCCACTGAGAGAAGTTCATTTAATTATTTATTTAATTTTCCAGATATATTGAAAAACATGTTTTAGGAGAAAAATCTGATAGAAGGAAAGGGACATAGAGTCCAGAGCACTGGAAACATTCAATTTGCATGATTTTTAAGGAGCTTACTTGATTTATATCTACTTGTTGCACAAATTTAGTCATAATCCTTGTTATTTTGAATATTTTATTGTATCTCAATTACAGTAATTGAATTTGTTGATATTCTTGGTATCTACTAGAAATATATATGCGTGTAGTTTGTTGTGTGCTTTATTTCAATAAAGTGCGTGCTTTGCACTATAGCTCCAGGTGGCCTCGCTTGTGCTTCTGTGAACTATGTGTTTTTAAATTGAATGTGACTTGATCGTAATCTGTTGTCCTGAACATCCATATTACTAAAACTGTGTGATATGATGAAATTGCCCAACTCTGGTTGATATATATAAGATTGAGATGTTTGTTTGTTTTGTAGGGTTTGTTGTTTCTTCTTTGTGCTCTGTGCCCTCCGGATGTTTCAAAGGTTCGTGTTGGGAAGCTTGCACCTTATGGAATAGAAGTCCTTAGGCACATTAGAGATTTTCTTGGTGTTAAGTTCATTATAAAGCCTGATCCATCAACAGAGACTGTCATTCTAAAATGTATCGGGTGTGGATTGAAGAATCTATCTAGGAAGGTATCCTGAGGAAAGGACTCGTACGAGTTAGTGATTTTCTATCCTAGAAGATTCGACATATTTCTCAAGCAAAAGCACAGCAAAGGGCCTGTCTTGCACTCTGTTCTGTGCATCATGTATTCCATTGGCTTGAAATTTTGATTTGTTTCATCACTATCTGATTTGCATGAAGAAATCTACCAATCTTACATGGTGTTAATTGGAACCGAGTTTGCTTGGTTACTAAATATTTAATGCTGTATTATATTTTGTTTTTTATGAGGTTAGGAGAAATGAAAACATGCTAAAATGTTTACCCTTTCTCTAATGATTAATGCATTATCAAGTTTTCAGTTATTGTATATTTCTGTTAAGGGAGATATTATCCTTTGTCGCACCAAAACTATTTTTGGGCATCCGGCATTTGCATGCAAGGAGAGGCTCGTTTAAAACCCTAATATATGGTTTGAAAGGGCACTCAAGAACTGAAAAGTTGTTGTCATGGGTGTGTATGGGATAAGCTTTTTTACAGTTGAAACAGTTTTCCCGAACATTTATATTCGATGGTGCGAGGTATTGTATGCAGGAATTGAACTTTTAAATTTGGTAGTCGTCTATTAAAAAAATAATAATAATAAGAATAATAATTTTTTAGCATTTGATATGTATTTATGATAAAAAATAAGAATTTGATATGTATTTATGATAAAAAATAAGAAATGAAATATCATTTTAGAATCGAGAATTTTAATTAATTCTTTTCTTTCATAAGAGTGCTTGTGTTTCTCTTCATCTTTTTCCCCCTGTTTAGGGGTACACTTACATTTATAATAGAGAAAATTACACTTATATGCCTTTTGAATTAGAAAATTACCAATTTTTCTTCAAATTTCGTAATTATTAAAACATTTGGGAAACTCTTTTAGAACATTTAAATCAAAGTTGTAAATTGTTTGTTTGTTTGTTTGTTTTTTCCCCATTTAATGATCATTTGGCATGAAAGGTATAGTTATAATATTTTCTTGTAGGTGAATTGGTTTATTTGTGATCTCTTTATGGTTGAAGATGTGTCTTC
This sequence comes from Handroanthus guayacan, assembly GCA_014898755.1. NCBI lineage: Eukaryota > Viridiplantae > Streptophyta > Magnoliopsida > Lamiales > Bignoniaceae > Handroanthus > Handroanthus guayacan. Next base: position 393,699 of record JACFYI010001679.1, read on the forward strand.
AAAAAGGATGTTTATAGTGTAGAAATTTGTGGAAACTCAAGGAAGATGTATAAGTGTTGTTTGATTGAAGTTGTTTCAATACTGTGTTTAGAAAATTATTGATATTGAATAATGTATTAAAAAGAAAAAAACACATTATACATAAGCAATAATTATATCAAGTTGATTTGATATCTAATTATTAGCGTCGTTAGGTTTAGCGAATATAACAACTATGACAATGTGGGGGTCAACAACCGAAATAATGGCTATTGATGATGAGATTATAATTATTACGAAAGAAGATTTAGAATCTATAACTAAATAAATTTAGTGACAACGGATAGATTTAGGTTTACAATTAAGATTAATAATAAAATGTTTGGAGGCCAAAAAAGGAAACATCGTTCCACCGTAACAACGAACATAATTATATATAATCAACATTTAGTCGATATAAGTCCAACCCATTCTTATTCCATAACTTCATTTTCACCAATATACAAAGACAAAAAGAAATATGACACCAACTCCACAAAGCTCACAAACAAGACATCACTTCAAGCTTCAAGCAAAGCAAAGCTCTCCTTGCTAACAACTACAGCATTGCCATAACTCCTATTCCCTTCAAAAACCTTAACCGATTGCCCGCTCCCAATTCCCAACAAAATTTTGTGCATCTTTTCATGATCTTCACATTCAGTACTCTTTGTGCATCCTGCAGGCCATGGCCAAGGCACCTCGACCCCGAAGGCCAACTTCCTAGTCCACGACTCTGCAACGCCATACTCTGTCATCACCCATAAATACATCCAGTTTTGGTCCCATACTCCCATTCCACACCCGCCTTAGCTGTGAAAGCTGCCAATGTTCCCTCAAACTCTGTTAATACCGCCACTTTCGGATACCTGAGGTGGTGAAAGTGTTCCGGCATCTCCATCTCTCTAAAACATTCTTGTCCGAAATCAAACAACAAAAGTGACTTATAATAATCACCATCCTCATTCACCTTCTTGCGGCCAAACCGATGAAGGGATCCACGAACAAACTGTTGAAAAGTGATTCAAGGTTGAATTAGTATATTAATTTGACTGAGTATTTGTTGATTTTGTTAACGTGTTTCCTTCATTTTAGGCTAGTCAAATATTGTTCTAAATAAATAGCTAGGTAGTGGGAATCTTTGACCAAGATTTTTGCTTTGTTAGTTTAACTGTAAGCCTATAAATAAAGGCACTTTTCCTTTGTTTTATATAATCATTAGTCCGAAGCAATAAAAGCACTGCAGCTTTATCTTTTACTTTGTTTTTTCCCATTTCATTTGCCTTTCGTATTTTCCCTTTTACCAACAATTCTGGCATCAGAGCCAGGTTGGCTCTTTGGGCAATTGAGTGAAAAGTGAGATTAGGGTCCACTAGATATTTGAGTAAAACAACTTATGACTTTTTTTATTGAGAGCTAACATTTCGTCTCCTTTTGGCTGTGAGAGAGAAAAAATAGAGATGGCAGCAAATAATATTTCTTCATCTTCACAACCACTCATACCAATTTTTACAGGCGAAAAGTATGAGTTTTGGAGTATCAAAATGAAGACTCTTTTTAAGTCTCAAGACCTTTGGGACTTGGTAGAATCTGGTTTTGAGGATCTGACTGATCCAGACGAAAAGGCAGCAGAAAAATTG
>JACFYI010001679.1:407049-433123 GCA_014898755.1 Handroanthus guayacan
AGGAAAGATGAATCGCTCCACAATTTTTTCCAAAAATTACCCAAGCATCTGTTCGGGATTAAGCTTCTAGCTATTGATTTTCTGATTCATGCCTTTGTTATAATTGGTGATTTTGAGAATTGTACAGCCTTGAGAGACATAAAGCACTGGTGATGCAAGATCACAAGATTGCAACTCGCCCTAGGCTTCAAGTTATTTGTACATAGTGACTCAATTTCGCTGGGCATTCTTTTGAACATGAGCTCTATTGATTGCAAACCTACGGGCATGGGAAAGGCATTTTATCATGTGGTTCACCTCGGAATAATTGATTTCTTCCATGACAGGCATTTTATCAAGAAAATCAAGAGATTGAAAGATGTTGTTGTCATTGCCCTTTCCAACTAAGGTCCCTTCTACCCTTCTTCTATTTTATCATTTCTTTCTTCATTGTTTCTTTATGATTTTGGATTCCAAAAATTCATATTCTGCATCTGTAGTATCAAATCCTCTGGCCCACTTTTATGACATAAAAGAAAGAAAGAAAGGGAACAGGAATTATATGAAAAATGCTATATGGCTAAAGGTCGTAGGAGAAATAATCATGGAAAATATAGGTTTGTCAAGGTTTTATAAGACTTTGATTATGAATGGGAAGAAATTTCTTATTTTCTTTCAACCTTGTAATATAGAAGGAAGCCTAATATCCTTGTATTATAGAAAGAAGCCGAATGTCTATATAATGATTTAATTTTCAAAGAAATATGGGATCATAAATTTTATTATGTTGGCAAATTCTACATGCATAGATTTTTTACTTAGCCATTCAATTTATTTGGGACCTTTCTTCTTCTACAAAGATCTTGATAAGGTAATAGCTGTATTTAACTTGGCTTACATGCTAGTCAGAGCCTACCATGGTGAGTTATTGTTTGAGATATCTTTAGAAGGAGGTAACATTCACTTATTCATTATTATATTGTAGCTCAATGCTATTATTATTGTTCAGTCCAACATTCATAGCCCCACTAGTACGTCTACAGAAATATGTATCTATGTATATAAAAAAGATGGTTTATTCTTAAACCAATAAAAATTACTACAATGAGAAATTTCCTGTTCAATTCGGTTGTGAGGTTCTAGCTAGGTTGTTAAATATAGATGACAAGGTTGGTTGGAGGAATTGCTAGCTGAGTGAAGGTGAAGAAACCAAAATGGCTTATCATTTTTCAGAGTCAATTTGAGGAATATTAAAATAGCTAATACTTACAGGTTCAGAAATTTTCTCAAGCCTGATACACTCGAACCTTTTGAAGCTGGATCTTCTCAAAGGTAAGCTCATAAATGCCCTATTCATTGAAAAGCAAGAATATGGATACTCATTTGGTGCTATTACATTTTTATCCATTTATTTATGGAATTATGATATCAAAAATGATAATTTTAGTGCTCTTCCAAACTGGCCTTCTCTTTTGAGTTGTGTTGGTGCTAATTTACATGTTACGACAAAGTTTCTTCTTCATGGTAGATAAATCTGAACTTGAGATTTTGTTTAGGCCTACTGGTGAATCCAAATTTTGTATTTGTGAATATGGTTCAACTTTTCTCTTCATCCAAAGATCTATTTCCTGATGATGATCATGATCATGAGATTCCACGGATTAGTCCTATTGAGATTCAAGAATTAAACTGGATATTTCATCATAAGTTTTAGAAACTGTTCGTAGGGTTAATGTTGGAGGGTCAAGAATAACCCCTCTTAAAGACACCCTTTGGTAAATTTGGATTCCTGATGAGATTTTCTTGTGTTAAAATATGTTACCAAATTAAGTAGCTAAAATATTTGATCCACCAAATTATTAACCCCGTGGTGCAAAGCACGACCATGTCCTGATAATGTATATATAACTACTAATGAAATGAACATAGCTAATGAGAGTTAGACTTTGTTCAATAAAATATGAAACTTTCTAGTACTGTCTGTGAATAATATGTGCTTCATTGTGTTGCATTTTTGGTGGAACATATTTATTATGAATACTACTGTTTTCAATTTTAGGATTGACATGGCATTTCGTGAATTCTTTAACATAGAAAATCATTATATAGGGCTTTGAGTAATTTTTCCTAAACTTCAAGTCCTATCAAGCAAGTGCAATGAATGTTTTTAAATTTGATTAGTTTACCTCTTAAGTCCTAGTTAGTTAGTAGAGGGGTTAGAAGAATTGAAAGAATTTTAACTAACAGTTGTAGCCTCTAGCTTGGAACTCACGTAACTGTAGTGCTTCATATTGTTCTTGCTGAGTTGGAGAAATAAGTCAATTTTGAGGATGTAATGAGTTGCCAGTGTGTATAAAGGGGATCTCGAGACACCAATTCATTTATCATATCACTTTTATTGTTAATGTTAATAATAAAAGAAAGATCTAGATAAAGGGGGAATGATAAAAATTAGAAAGGAAGGCGCTCGAACTGTGTTCCTTGACGAATGAAAGATTTGCTGCCTTTGGATAATTATAACTGTTTTTGTAGAAATTAATCAAGTGTGTGTGTATGATCACGATGCGCTCCATCTCAGCTTTTCCATAAGGATGAAAACTTAATGATAAAAATCCTTTGCTTGGTCCAGCATGATATATAGTTTTTCTTTGCCCTTATCAAAAAAGAAAAGCAAAAAAATAAAAACAAGAAGAAGACGAAGAAAGGCTAGTTTTGAGCCTTAACACTCTGTTGTGGTGAAAACTCTTCATCTTTTATATATATATATATATATATCTATATACACTTTGAAACTTGTCTTATCTTTTTTATATATATGCTTTGTGTTTACTCATAATATATATATATATATTTGTTGGCCAAGTTCACCCTTAGTATATATGTACCCCCTGAACTTTTATCCATTTACCCATCAGCTTTTTCCCGTTGTTCGCGATGCTCCTATTGTGAAGCGGTCTTATGTTTATAGTTACAACTACGGTAACTATTCCCCTTGAACTAAGAAATCTTACCCCATTTTTTGGGCAATTGTCGAGCAATATAGTAGAGATAACCCCTCCACAAGTTGAGCTGTTTGTGGACATAGTGGATAAGTGGGGTATTTTTTAATTGCATATCCACAAGTCGTGCATAGGTAAGTGGAGATGATGACACAATTATATGTACGACTATACTATGAATTAAGTGTGAAAACCAATGCACTAAATTAGAAGCTCTTAATTAATTTGCATGGTGACATAAATCCAGGTTCTATCCACAATTTGTATAATAGGATTCTAAGTTCTTACTAGTGCAATAGCTTGAATAGTTCACTCAATAAAGGAAATTGCATTAACATTATCACTACCTTTAGATGACAGTGGAGGAATGGCTCCATAGGTCTAATAAAAGAATGGCATTTATATAGTTCATTAATGGGTTTAGCAATAGATAAAATACTCTACTTCATAGAAGTAATTTATGTGTTACTCGATAATGTTATTATGATTATTAGTCTTTCGGTTCAATTAATAATCATGTCTTGTTACCTGAGTAATCTATACATGATCTATATATTGGTAATCCTTTAAGAGAGCTTTGAAAAGTGTCAATGTGCTTAATGTATGGTTAAACTTTTCATGCTGCTTGGTGAAATTTTTAGGTTCGAAGGAAACTAATAGGATTGTCAAGTTTGAAACTTCTCAAAGGTTATGTGACTTAAGTTGTTATTATGTTATGTTTCTTCATAACCATCATATTCATTGAAGTGATTGCTTGCTGTCTGGCTTGCTATTTTTCTATAATGTTTATCTTGAAAGAGAAAGTAGTTTTGTGCTAGTTGGTCAAAGAGGGAAAACCATTTCCATCTATTTTCATTATCTGGTGGAAGTTGCTATTACCATTTTGCAAATGATGTGATTTAGTTAAATATTATGAGAAATTATTGTGTTTATCGCTTTGAAAAATTGATGCCACTTTAAACAATGGCTTTAAAAGTTGTGTCTTTTCACTGGTTGTTTATGCGGTGGAGGATCAAACTCAAAATATAAGTTATTACATCAAAATAAATATTTGTTGAGTGCATGTGTGTCTATGTGTGATGATACATTACTACTTCCAAATTTTTGTGGCACACTTAAATTTATGTATTCTGGCTACTGGTAATCTTCGATCCTAGACGTAATTTTGAAATTAAGTATCAATTCTACATTAGTTACTTTCAGTCAATCCCGTGACACTATTTTATCCTAGTGGTATTCGCTTTATATAACTGGACCTTGGCCAAATATTTGATTTATTTGGTTCGACTTTAGCATTTTGCTTTTCAGTTCCTATGACCATATAAGATTATTTGCTTTCTCCAAAAAAAAAAAATAAAAATTAATAATAATAATAATAATAATAATAATGAATGAATGAATAAAAAATATTCAAGAGATCCCTTGGATAAAATCCAAAAAATCCTGAAAACTTAAGATTCACAACAATAATCCAAGAGATCTCTTGGATAAAACAAAGGTAATTACTCGTCCTAAAAATCCTGAAAACTCAAGGTTCACAAAAACGATCTAGGAAAAATCCTTGGACAAAAATAAAGGCGATTACTCGTCCTAAAAATCCTGAAAACTCATGATTCACAACAACAATCCAAGAGATCCATTGGATTAAACAAAGGCGATTATTCACAACAACAATCCAAGAGATCCATTGGATTAAACAAAGGCGATTACTCGTCCTAAAAATCCTGAAAACTCAGGGTTCACAAAAATGATCCAGAAAAAATCCTTGGACAAAAACAAAAGAGATCACTCACCTTAAAAATCCTAAGAACTCAGGGTTTACAAAAACGATCCAGGAGAAACCCATGGTGTAAAAACACAAAGGCAATTACTTGCTTGGAATCCTAAGGAATTTAGGATCATAGGGTCCGCTCAAGGAAATCCTGGAATAATAATAATAATAATAATAATAATAATAGGGACAACCTAGCTAATTACAATGGTCCAGAGTGGCCATTAACCCAAATATACGATTGGGCCCGTGTCATATTAATCTCTAAGAGCCCAAGGACGAGAATGCAGGCCAAAACGCCCGGCCCAAGTATGAATCCTCGGCCCAGGATGTATGATGTTGTTTTGAATAAGATCGAAAGAGGCATAATGCTTGAAGGAAACCAGATTATAAGCAGATCATGAAGTTAGTGAGATAATGGAGAACATGGAGCAGCGGTTAAGAAAAAAGTGGAAGATAACCTCTACAATTTCAAATTTAAATACGAAGAGGAAGAAAGAAAAATACACGTTCACAAAAAAAGAAGAAAAAAGAGAGAAACAGGAGAGCAAGTGAGAAAGAAAATCTTTGCATACATCACTACTATTTTCTAATTCAGCTCATCATAGAATTAGAAATATAAGGAAAATTAAGTCTTAGATTTCTACACATAATAGAGTCAACACTTTGCTAGACAACCTGGGCCCACTCACTTTAAACCATAGTGGATGACCTTTAGATTGAGCCAATTTTTTTATAATAGTATATTATAATATACATTTATTCTATTTGTACTATGTTATATGCACCCCCAAAATTCCAACGTTTAGTTCTTGTCGTTGAACATTGAAAAATATTCATGTAATGTGATATTGAGATAATGATTAAATATAATTATTTCTAAAAAGGATAAAAAATAAATTTGGTGAAGTCTCATTATTACGCTTGTCTATTTTTTCCCTTTTCCTTTTCTTTTGATAAAATAAATCAAATAAATGTAAAAATTAATTTTATAAGGTTCAAGGTCTGGAACTGTACATAAATCCTCAAGTAATGGTTTAAAATAAAAATTAATATAAAGCCATAAGGGAAAATGATTTCGGAATTATAGGACACACGTTATCTAAGTCGAAGGAAAAAAGAATTATAAAGTTCATTTCATAGAAAATCTGTTGGGAACAATTTTGTCTTTCCTGTAGTTTGCTTATACTTGTCAATAATGTATTTGATTTTTTAAATGTTTTAAAGTATTCCTATTGAATTGAATGTAATAATTTGAAATTTTGACAACAATTCTTCAAACACCCCAAATATTTTAAGAAGAAATTAAGCATGAATTAGTTAATATCTATTATTTTTTTAGTAGAATTAAAAAAAAAAGGAAAAAGAAAAAAAGGCAAAAGAGAACACATGATGAAAATATTTGGCAAGAAAGATTGTAGAATCTACGTTTCGGCAATGAAAAGAAAATGAGATGGAGAGTCGCCCAGGCTCAATTTGTAATAATTTAACTAATTATTATCTCTAAAACCATTGGCTAAAAGAAATTTTTAATGAGCTCAAATAAATTAGGACGGGATATGGGCTTGTAAGCCCATAAGGCATGGTCCAGGATTTGCTCACACTATAAAAAAAATAATAACAGACCAACAAAAATGGAGATTTTGTAATTATAATCTCAAATGTTTTCATTATTAGAGATAAGAACCATTGTGTTTATGTTTAAGGTTAGTATGTAATTATATCTCTTTACATCAACGACGTATTGTTAGTTGAGAATGATGAGGAGCGTGCAAAGCTTATTCTTTAAAGCCATCCTCCCCATCCCAATTTTAATATGATTGCGAAGATCATAGTTTCATAGAAACCACCGATGACCTCAAGAATGTTATTGTCACCCCTTTCGTTTGCCTTAAGCATTTTCAAGCTCGAACTATGAGTTTTGTTTAGTGTAGACTTCAGTGTGCCTATTAATGAATATACATTGATTCAAGGATGGCTATAACTTACAAGCATCTGCGCGAAGAAAACTAAAATTGCTTTAGATTGCCACACATTCAAGAAAATATTTAGATACAAGTTGCCAAAAAATAAAATTAAAAAAAAAAATGATCCTTTCAGATCAAAAGGCCCAATTGGCAATAATTGTCCCCCAACTCATTATTGTAAATAGAAATTCATAAACGCATAACAACACAAAGGAACTCGACCAACTTGACCAAATCAAAAGAGAAGGAAAAAAAATGGTAAAAAGGCCAAAAAAAAAAAAAACGAATAATACAGAAGTGGACATAGAATTAAAACATTAAGATACCAAAATTATAAATTCATTAAAACAAATAAAAAATAATGTAAATTAAACTAAAAAATAATGCAATAGAAAATTTAAGCATAGGTCCAAATGTAATTTCACCACACCAAGACCAATTAGGAGTTAAAAGATGAAAAGTTGTTGTCCTTTTCTATATGGTTGTTGACATCAGTTGTGGAAATCCATTAATTTTCTACATATACTTGTAAGTTTTAAGAAAGCTACTTTATAGAGTTAGAATCCGCCCCTTGGAGATGGAGTGGGATCGATTTCGATGGCTAATTAGACTTAAAAGGGAGTGTTTAAATGGAAAATTGGCAGCTAGGCCCTCCATAATTAATATAACCGGGATTAAAGGAATTCATTAAAATTTTTAAATAAAGAAAAATTCTTAACCGGCTATTTTCTCTTTCTTTCTTTCTTTCTTTTTTTTTTTTTTTCGTTTTTGTTCCTGCATTATTTGGTTGGTTCTCTAAAGAGATGTTATCTAACCAAGAGGGTGTTTGGCTAAGCTTATTTAAAATATTTCATAAGTTCTTAAATTTTACAAGATGTTTTTGCAGCTTATAAGATGTTAAATCTTATTTCAGAAACAAGTTATTAAAGTGTTTGGATAAAAAAAATCTTTTAGTTTATAAGATATTAGTAATAATAATTTTGTAATTAAAATGGTTAAAATTAAAGGTATATGTGAAGATCTTGAAAATAAATTAGGAACTTCTTATTTTTCTTATTTTGGGAACTAATAAGATTTTTTCTAAAAAACTTTACTAAACATTTCATGACGTCTTATAAACTCTTAAACATCTTATGAGATGTTTTGAAGCATACATACGCTCCCCCAAACACCCTCCAAGTCCACAAAGTCACCCAATATTTCATGTTTTGGATCTTTTATTTTAAATCATGTTGCACCTCTTACACCATTTCATCAGTACATATATTGCATCTTTAACCAAGTGACTTTGTAGAAAAATATTTAAAGGATAATTACCTCGACATCCCCTGATCATTTGGCATAGTTATCAACGCATCCCTTGAATTTTGGATAATTGTCATTACACTCCCTAAAGTTAGTTCCGTTGACCATTAATTACAAGTATACCATCTAAATATTCTATGATATTATAAGTAGATCCCTTGGAAAAGGGTGTGTAATTATAGTTATGCATAAGTTCATGAGGTATAGTTGTAATTATGTGTCATACTGAACTAGGAGTAGGAGGTGTAATGGTAATTATCCAAACTTTATGGGATATTTAGATAATTATGCAAGCCTAGACGTAATTATTCCAATATTTAATACACTTGTCATATATATATATATATATATTTGTCAAATAGAATAAAAGAGGAAATTCGTTTTGATAAGCCAACCACATTCTTGTTGTTCATTTGAAGATTGAAAGCCACTTTTTTAAGGCAAATCATGGAAATTATACGTAGTTGAGTTTGGTAAAGATACAGCCAAATAGCACCTAGCTAATACTTGATGGAAAAATCGAATGCTTAACTGCACCATAAACTAAGGGTTTTGGTGGTCAAGTGCCGACGCCCCCGGTTCCTCCGGTAGCATCATCAAAATACATGGATCCATCATTCATGCTGCCACTTACACCTTCCATAAGAGCAAATCTCATGTCCTCGGATGGTCTCCAGTGTCGTTTCCTCTGGTTGATGAACCAGTTGTTGATCTGCTTCTGGTCTAATCCTGTAATTTCTGAAAGCCTGTTTTTCTCCTCTTCCTACATTATAATGCTATGTCAACATATATAGCTCCGAAATAACACAAACAGAACAACCAGAAATGAAAAGAGAAAGCAGTTTCTCTTAATTGTAATAGACCAAGTAGTCAAGCGCCGTTGGAGTAGATGAATTGATATAATATTTGAGAATTTGATATGCTCATTAGATAATTTGATATTCTTTGTTGGGCGTGATGGTAATTTTTTAGAGATTTGTGCATGGTGATACTCATGCATTTTGAGGGGAAAACTAGTACCTAAAGTAATGAATATATAACCAGCTCATAATTGCATTTTTGTCCTATAACTTTGGGCTAATTCAATACTAGTCCCGTCTCACATGGCACAACCTTAACCTTTAATTCTTGCTTTTAGCGACAACATGACTTAGATGTGCATGTGGCCCTTAATTATTAAAGGGTGGGAAAAAATGGATAGAATGTGAGATTACTTTTAAATTGTCGGACGCAATGTGAGAATTCATAATTAATGAAATCACCTTTGAAATAGGTCAAACTGATGGGACGAAAACTGTTATTTCTCCCCTCAACACACCTTTTGAAGATTGTCTTGATTATAAGAATGTCTCCGTAGTTTCAAAAATTACAATAACATCATTTGTCGTCAGTTTCAAGTGATGAAAATTTTAAATGATCTTGTGTAATATTACAAGTAGACCTATTTAAAATCTGATGTACTGACTAAAATATTATAAGTAGACACCGGATTAATCTAGCTTGCGTAAATTTCAAGGGGTCTAACTGCTATGTTCACATACGCCATTAAGTTTCCCGTGAACTGAATTAATGGCATGGACTGTTACTTTAATTTTTCAAATCAAATAAAATATTTTTATAATCATGTCAAATCTCAACACTATTAAATTAAATAGCCCCATGATCACCAAAGCTTAAACATAGACATACTCGTGCTTTAAGTAGGAAATCAAAATTAACTTTCAAATCAAGGATTTCCATTTGCATGCATTTTTGAAATAGATAATGCGTGCAGAATAGGAAAAAGGTGGAAATAATTATCTTACTGTGGGGTATGGCCACCTATAATGTGTATTCCACCAGTCCAGCAACGCAGTTCTTGCATCCTTGGGCAGTTTCCCTTTTTTCCTTTTCTTGAGGAACTCCTTTCTCAAAGTGCTGAGATATCTGCTGTATTTCCGCATTAGCATTGCTTTAAGCTCTTGACTACCCTGACGATTACCACTACTATATTGTTGGTCTTGGCTTCCACTTGCAGCTTTCAGTTCCCCATAACTCATATCCTCGTCGGACGGACCACCAACATCATCTGTACGTTAATAAAAGGTTGTAAGGAATTACCATGTCTCCAATTACGATTTAACTCGACCTCGATCTGGAACTTAAGAGGATATTCGCAAGAGCATTTTTTTTTTTAAAATTATTTTCTTTACTTTTTTTACTTTTTTTTTGTCTTTTTTGAAGGACTAAAAAGTACTTGTTAATCAAGATTAAAGTTGTCGTGAGAGTTGAGTGTCTTTGAAAATAAAAGCTAAAAGTAGCATCGGCACTTCGAACACTTCAAAATAACTAAAATCAAGCTAAAAGGTCAAAAAATAATTTTTTAAAATTGTTGCAAACACCGCTATATCTTCATCATAATTCACTAATTAATTGGCCCTAAGCAAGTAGCATCTATAATTCGATAGTATAGTACGTAGAAATATATATATGTAGACTGGGATCAACCTACCATCTGCCCACGTGGTAAGGGCGGTGGTTTATTAGATTAGCAACTTGAGTTCAAATACCACCTAAATATGTATCTAGATCAGAATTATAAATCAACAAGTTCTATTTTTCTTCAATCAACGTCTTCTCTTTACACTTTCCTTAATTAATTTGGTTTGATGGATTTTTACCAGAAAAGGAAAATGTTGGGAAAAAAATTAAATCAAAGCAATATGAAATATGAAATCTGAAATCTGTTTAGTTATCAAAGAAACGGAAAGCGAAAAGAAAAGGAAAAAGAAAAAAGAAAAATAATAATGATGCTAGAATGAGAGAGGGATAAATTGATTTTTCTTTTATTTTTCTAACCCTTTTGTAAAGAAAATTAATTTTCCCCCAACTACACTACGTGCATTTATCATTAAATTTTCTTTTTCTTGGGATATTTTCTTTACTAACCAAACAATCAAATTGTTTTTCTTAGCATTTTCTTCCTTTAATTAGTCACCAAAATTTTGCAAAAAATCAACCAAAATTCTTATTCCCAACTTTTACAAAATAGATAAGTAGTAATAATAACTAAAAAGAAACAATTTCTGACAAAGATAATCCTGCCAGACTTCCAGAAGTACTCTCAATTCAAATGATGCAATAATTGAAACCTCAAATCTGATGAATTATTGATTAATTAATTTCTCAACAAGCAATAAAAAATTTTTTAGGCATTTGATACGAAATTAATTTCATAACTAGAGCTACAAATTAGCTACAAGTGTTTTATAACAAACAATTGCAGCTAATTTGTAACCCTAACTACGAAATTCATCTTGTAACAATTTTTTGCAGCTAATTTTTTATGGAAAATTTGCTACTAATTGGTAACCCTAACTACAAATTCATTTTGTAACAATTTTTTCAGTAGTAGATAACGTTTTTTTTTTTTTTTTTTTTGAAACAATGAAGTTCATCATGATAATTGAGATGAATGAGGAATTTGAATAATCATAAATAATGTTTCACACTGTATGCACAAAAAATGCTTGTCATAAAAGCTATCATAAATTAAATGATTTTAAAACCCAAGTAATGCCCTTTGATTCCAGTAATTAATGAGTAAAACCCTATACTGTTCTACTACATGCCTAAGAAAGCCATGAGAAAAAAATAAATAAATAAAGTACAAGTGGTTTTATACATGAATAATAACAATGCTTAAAAACAAACTTAATTAGCCTATCTTTGTGTAATAATTGGACAAACTAACATATATTTTAAAATAAATGGAAAATGAATCATTTTACTTCAACTTTTAGACTGATTGCATTAGTCTAGTTTTAGACCAGCAACTAAGAAAGACAAATTTAAAATTTCAAGAAACACATAAAAAAGATTATTTATGAAACTAAATTAAAAATTTCAAGAATACATGGGAAATCTGAAAAAGCATATATGCATACATATATATATAGGTTGGGTGTACGTACCAGCAGAATTATAATAATAAGTGGTTGATGGTAGAGTTTGTTTGCAGAGATGAGTGAGCTGAGATTCAATGCTGCTCAAGAAATTTGTGGCCTCATCAAATGGCTTTGACAGTTCCTCCTTATATTTGTGTAGTACTTCACAGTATGATTTCTTCAACACATGAAGATTAATTAACAATGTATATATATAGACAAAAATGCATGTATATAACTATATATAGAGTGCAATAAAAAATCTTAGGTCAACTTAGGAAAACATTACAGTAGTTATCAATTCTTGAAGGTTGTAATAATTTTACCATAAAGTCATCAAGTTCAGGGTCTGTCCCAATCTCAATACTGCAAGTAGAAATAGGATGGTTTTCTCTGCTGATTTCTTCAAGAAGTGACGCCATTTCTGGTGGTGCTCCCACCTTCAGACACAACAGAAAACTATTTATGTTACACACACAAAAACATATAAATGTGGGCATCCATAAAGAAAAAAGAACAGTGATCAAGAACTGTTCTTGTAATAAAAGAAGGTTTCCTTTTTTTTCCCCCTTTTTTCATTTTTTTTCCCATTTTTTTCATTTTTTCCCCTTTTTTTCTAAAAAAAAAAAAAAAAAAGAACACCTTTCTGCACTCAATATAGGCAGCAACTAAGTTAGGATAAAGAGGGTGATTAGCAATCTGAGCCTTGATTAAATCAGGCATCTCAAATCCTGTGGCCACTTGATCATGAGTTTGATCTTGATCCGCTGTTAAGACAAGCTGCTGATGACGATGATTAATTATAGTATTGTTGTTGCTGCCATCTCCAAGGAAATTACTGTCGACGCCAGGACATGATGAAATAGAGGAATATTGAAACCTGTATAGTTCATCCATCGATCTTTCCCTACTCCTAACAGTTTCTTGCAGAGGTATCAACAGTAGTTGTACTAGTCCACTTGTTGATTTTAATCAGAGAAAGCAGTCATCATTTTTGTGGGGAAATAACAAAACATTAAAAACCCATGTGGTCAAGCCAGCAAAATCATGATCGGGAACAGTGATTTTTTAGTATTTTTCTGTGGGGAATAGTGATCACCAACATGAAGATTTATGCAAACGGGGGCGTTACGTAGGTACTATTACTATTAAATGTGGTCAAAACTTTTTTTTTTTTTTTTTTTCTCTAAGAAACACTACAACAAAATCTATTTTGAGTGACAAAAAAGTATGCGATAATATAAAAATTATCATTAATTACAGGTTTTAAGTAACAATAACTTTAATTGTGTCACTAATTATTAATTACAGGTTTTAAGTAACAATAACTTTAATTGTGTCACTAATTGTATGAGTTTGGTGACAATATTTTAAATATTGTCACTATATAACTCATTAGTGGCAAAAGATGGTGTTTCAAATTATCACTATAGATAATTAATGACACATGTATAGTGACAATCCAGTGACAAAAAAAAAATTGTCACTTTAATTTAGTGACAATATTTTTATTGTCACTAGGTAGTCCATATATATGTGTCACTAATTATCTATGGTGACAATATAAACGCATTGTTGTCACTATTAAGTTTTTTTAAAAAAATTTTTTGTGACAAAATGTGATTTTTTGGCACTATTTATATAGAATTAGTGATAATTTTTATGTTGTCAATTAATTTTTGTCACTTTCGCTATTTTTCCTTGTAGTGAAAAAGGTTTAGTCACAAGAACCCGATATGACTAGCACAACTAAGAAAACCCAACTGCTATGAAATGTTCCTTTCGCCAAAACTCGTTGGGATAATGTCCAATTTAGCCCCATTTGTGAAGAACTTATAATAAGGTTGGGGTGCAAATCAGGATCTGATATGTGATTTGGAGAGTGCAATCTATTATTATTTTTTTTGGGGGTGCAAATGTCAAAGAGAGGTAATTCGGGGCGGTGCAAAGTGGAATTTAGCCCTATTTGTGACCAACTTATAATAAATTTCTATTACATTTTTTTAATTTGTATTGAAAACTTCAATCACAAAAACTTGTGACATAATTTCTGTCATAGAGTTAAAGTAAGAAAACGTATTCTAACGAATTTGTGAGGAAAAATCCCTCACAGAATCATGTTTGTAGAGAATTTCATTAAATATATGATGAAATTTTCGTTAGTGAATGGATGCTGAACAAAAAATATAATTGCAAACTTAAAAAATATATATATATATATATTTAGAATTATAATGGGAAATGAAAACATTTCCATAAGGACACCAGACACGGCCTAAATTATTCATGGGGCACAGGGAAAAGAACAGCAGGGCAAAACAATTCGAGAGAGAGAGAGAGAGAGAGAGTTTCCAACCTGAGAAAAAGTTTAAAAAGAGAGCAGAGCCTTTACTTTCCGCAACAAACGCAAGTGGGGAAAGTCTTTAGGGACAGTAACATGAATAAGACAAACAAGACACAGTGTAAGAGAGTCAAGGAAATTAACGGTGGGTTTCCGGCCAGAAAGATAAATAGATAAATAAATAAAATTAATGGGTGGACAGGGTCACCCACGGCATTATGCACACGTTCTCTCGCACTGCAAAACAGTGACACAAAAACACACACACACACACACACACTTGTGAAACAGATGGATAGAATAGTCATGAACTGTGTAATCATTTAAAACAACAACTGTATCTCCGAAGGTTCCCACAAAAGATAGGTAGGGGAGTGAGTGACATGACATTCGACCACGTTTCAAGATGTGATTGGTTGAACACACTACTTTTTGACTGTGCAGGTTTCCTTGGACTGCTGAGGGTTACTGTTGTGAGTGAAAGAAACAACACTCCCTTATGGCATGGGAAGTCTGGACTCCGTACTACCACACCACCCCTTTATTTTGGTTCTCGGATCGGGCGGATGCAAAGGAAGATATTGTGTTTCTGGGTGATAGTACCCGTTGCGTAAAAGTAATTATAAAGCAAAATAATTGTAGGTTATAATAATATAATTGAAAATAATTATAATTTGAGTAATTAATAGAATTAAATAAAAAAAAAGGGCTCGTGAACTCATAAACCCAATAAATCCAGTGCTAAAAGTTAAAATAAATACTTTAAAAGACAACAATTAATAGGAAAAAATAAATGCTTGAAAAGACAACAATTAATAGAAACTAATAGGAACTGTCTAATTCCTTATTCGGAATTCGGACCATATTACTAGGTAAATGACTTGTCCATTAATGTTTTAGCATAAAACAAGGAATGATGACAAAAATAAAACAAGACATGAATAGTTGTGAGTGTGGGGTTTGAGGTTGAGACATTAGGGTTTGTAAGGCTAACTGCCTTAGTTGTCACGATTTTTATCTAAAAGAAATAATTAATGTATTTAATTCTTACATAATATATGAAATCAATACATTCAATATCAATAACTAATAAAAAAAAATCCTTTAATACTTAAAAAAAATAAAATCAAATGAAGCTACTAAACAGTATAAAGAAAAAAAGAAAAAAAAATCCCACACACGTTGGTAGAAATCAAAGTCGTAACTTTTGTCTTAGTTGTCATGATTGAAGATATATGAAACGATCATTATATTTGCAGGTCAATATTGTTATGGTACATGAGCAACAACTACTCCAGAAAGTCACGACGATATTATCATATTGTCGCAAATGTTGTGAGGGTAAATGAGTTATAATTAAAGGGGAATATTGAAATTGTTGACTAAATTGGTTTATTGTGTGGTGAGTACACTATGAAACTGGCTTTATGTGAGCAGTGTGTGCTTGGTAAGTACCATAAAATGAAATTCAGCAAGGTAAGAAAGGACTCAGACTATATTCACTGAGAATTTTTCAACTAACTTTTTGGCATGAGTTTGTAACAGTACTCTTTAATTGCTTAATACCATTTTAATTAATTTGCAAGAAATTAGCTAAATAATATTTTGCATTTTGTAAAATAGTCAAATTGACTAATTTAATTACAGCAGTGCCGATAATCCTATATTTAGAATAAAGAAAATACAACAAAATAAAAATAAAAAACAATACTACACAAGCCTATATGCACACTTTGTGAACTTAAGGAACATTATTAACATTAATAAGACTCGCATTCTTTGAATGTTTAGACGCTTGTTAATAAATAATATTTTCAAAATTAACAAGAACAAAAACAAAAACTGGAAAAATGGCTGGTGATGTATAAAATTATCAATTAGAAATATGACTTGGTAATATTGAGGGAGTACATATAAATATGTGGCAAATATTTATATATGAAGCAATTATAAGTTACTAGTTGCCCTTTTGAGCTGAACTCACTACAAGAAGTTTGAATGACTATCATGGTTGAAGGCTGATATTGTTAACAGGAAATAATTATGGTGAACAACAATGTGTGTACTTCTAAAGGAAATTGTGAAAAATTCCACAATTACATACTCGATGTGGATTTTACACCTCAGTATAGGTATCGACAAATAATATTTTCACTTTTTAATTTTGGGTCATTAATTATCACTTTCACCACAATTATTAATTTTTTTATTTGTCAAAATTCAATTATGTTGTAGTGAATATATATGTATACACACACAGACACAGAGACACAACCATTTGGCTGGACTTAGCCTGAGTAGTTAGCTGGACTTAGCCTGAGTAGTGAGTGAGAGTAGAGACATGGTGAAATTAAGACGATTCAGGCGAGAGAGCAAGCAACATCCGCATTTTATGGATCGAAGACTCCTAAGTTGTAAAGACGCCTAAATTTGGTAATATTTGACGACAACCACAGTTTCAGGTCTCAGCTGATGTGTAACTTTCATGAAAAGACTTTTTTCAAAGGTTGCTCTTTTCCCCGTGTCTCTTTCATTTGTATCCCTTTTGATTCTTTTGCGTTAAGGAATGGAGCAAGTAAAGTCACATTTTGATAAAGGAATTTTAATTCTTAATTAATTATATGCAACAAGTGACGAAAAATTTATTTTTTTTTCACAACATAATTATCATGACAAATTGAATAGTAACAAAATAGTGTTTAAATTGTCATGACTAGTAATTAATGATACAATATGTATAGCTAGTGATGATCAAAGTGAAAATTAATCATAATCTTGTCATGCTCTACCATATAACTAGATATCCCCTATAAAATAATTTTCATGATAGAATTACCATGTAATATTCTTTAAAAAAAAAAAAGCATTCTGAAGTACTTGTATAAATGTTTTTACTTCATGAATTATTATAAAATTAAATATGTACGTACGGGTGCTTCAATAATGATAGTATTTGAAAACGAGAAAATAAATCTAAAATCAGCATTTAAATATATAAAAAATATTTTGCAATTATAGCAAAGTATAGAATGAACTAAAAAATTAATTTGATCAATCGAAGCAAAAGAAATTTATATTCCCCAAATATTACAAAACACACTATAGCTAACATCAATGAAAGAGGAATCTCCTAATTTTCGTGTTCTCGAACGACCCCGTGTCCAAAACTGGCAAAAATTGTCTCATAATGTTGATTCTCTCACAGAGGATTTTGTTATTGGGGGTACTTCACAAGTGAGAGAGATTTAAATTACTCAAGTTGCAAAATCTTTGAAGAGGTAGCCCTTTCTCTAGTGACTAGTGAGGGAGGTTTCTTAAACTTGTCTATCATTAACTAGAAGCATCAATCATTGAATTGTAGATAGTTGCTCTATTCCTTTATTGCTTGACTGCATGTCATACAGGTACTTAGAGGATGTTTGGCTGAGCTATTTAAAAGCTTATAAAATATTAAAATGTAATTGGTAAAATTTTTCAAAAAAAAAAAAAAAAAAAAAAAATTATATAAAACATTACAAGCTTATAAGCTCTTTTCAAAAGAATAAGCAAATTCTAACTTATTTTTAAGATCTTCATCTGCACATTTAACAAGATCTAACATTTTATAAGCTTTAAAAACATCTTATAAGATATTTTACATAAACTTAGTCAAACACCCTCTTAGTCCATTGTATATATCAACCAAATCCCCCTAGTTGCATTTGTCACTTAAGAGATCACTATATATTTGAATTTACATATAATAAATTAATAATATAACGATAAGGTTAGATATGCATCACCTTCAAGAATTCACCAAGGCAAAACTAATGTAAACATCCTTTGAGAATCATAGCTGAATTAAAGATCGCAACTTCTAATCATTGTCAGCGTTTATACATCAGTCTGCGGACTGGTAAACAAATATACATTAGGACCTGACCACTAAGTTTCTCTTGTATTTTTCATTTGATCTAAGAAAAACATGGAAGCCCGCCTCAGTTCAATGGGTTCGTCCAGCATTTGACAACACAAGATATGTAATGCTTCAAGATGATTTTCTTTTCAGTCTTGCTCGATATGCATTTTGTCCTCCAAGAACTTGCCTTCTGCAGAGATAAAACTGCTCTTGTGTAGATCCAAGAAAACTGCGTTCTTTTGTAACCATGAGTCCCAAAGCAAACGCTCATCAAGGTTTTATGCCATATCTTGACCGCAAATTACCAAGGATCTCAGCATATTCAGTAGTCCCCTTGCTGAACACTTCATCCCAAATCTTGGACAGTTCTGCGTCAAATGAAATTCAAGTATCTCAATGCATTACTTAGACTCTTTAACTTATGAATACCTCGACTAGCACTTTCTTACGTACTAGTCCAATCAAATATACAGAAAAGGAATCCATGATCAAACTATGAAGAATAGAGAGATGAAGAGTTCTATCTTTCCTCTCACTTCCGCTTTTTTTATTTTTCATTATGCATTCTTAAATTAAGACAGCACTTGCAAATTCAGCAACTATTAAAGAATAAAGACTTGGGCAATCCATCAACTCAGGGACCAGAAGTTAAGTAAGTTGGAAAAATAAGCTGCATTTTATCCTAAATCAACAAATCACAACCCTTGCATCCACCAAAAAGGAAAGAAATGAGGAAAAGAAGACCTCAACCTCTTCCAGTCGACATCCTGTTTTACCATGCAGCATCTTTTTTGTTTGTTTGTTTGTTTTTTGTTGTTGTTGTTGTTGTTGTTCTTCTTCCCCTTTTTTTCCCTCCTTTTTTAAAATCAATTTTTGGGTAGCTATCTCTTAGTAGGTTCAATTTACTAATTCTGCATGCCTGCTGTGTGTGGTTCCAGGCTATTCAAGTAAAATGTCACATCATGCAATGCCAGATCAGTACTTGTTCTTGTTTTCAAATTACATATTGGGAGGCCAAAAAGAATGTGCCAGACAGGTTCATAACTGTAGACTACATATAGTATCCGCATATACTTCAAGCAACAGAAGTAAAGTCAATAGTGCCTGTCCAGAACTCCAAATTCAACCTAAGCTTCAACCACTAAGGAAAAACAAAAATGCATTTTAAAGCAAATTGCAATTAACTTAAGTGCATAACTCAGATATATAATTGAAGAAATATGAAGCACCGTAAATCAAATTAGTTTATTTATTGAAAAATAGGGATAGCAATTAATGGGAAAATCAAAACAAAACAAGCAATTAAATAAGGGTGAAAAGCTAAAGACCATACGTTGCTTTACAAGTTCAATATTAGCATCTCTCTGCATGCATCATATCACTCTCAGTCAGCAATAGAAGAGATTAATTCCACTTATACATCATAAAAAGCAATTAGTTTAAGAGATATATCATCACCAGGCAAATCGTTGTGATGCATAACACTATTACAGTCAGAGATGTTTGTGTTGACATACCAGCCTTATCCGCAGATGAAAGGCACATGATGATCATGTCGAATCTTGGGACTTTGGTCAAACTCTGCAAGTATTCAACACCTAATGCCATGTCTTCTCTGCCAAACAAACAAACCATGTGTATGTTGTCATTCAACTCAAAGAAAGGGTTCCGCCATAATTCATTGAAAAGAATAGAGTCTTACGTAAAAAACGTGGCAATGCACCGTATGATGTCAACAAGTATAGGCGCTGACAATGCATTTTTAAATATCCCAGGTAATGCAGTTGGTGAGGTTACCTGATTAGTGGAAAAGATAGATTTAGTTGAGTAAAATAAAGAGTATAGAAAGACGGCAGTTCTGTAATTATTACTACAGAAAAGGGTCCCAATAGGTAATAAGCATACAGTTTATTCATCAGTCAGTTAAATCAATAAAAACTGTCAATTTGTGAATCCTCAAAATTTTGACTCCTATAAAGGAAGCAATGCTCATACTAGCATATGGATATTAAGGGATTATTATCCCAAGAGAAGAATAGAAAAATAAGACATGCAAACAAGATGACAAGATATATTTGACCTTTAAAAAGCGAGCCTGTAAGTCACGATCACCAGCAAGTCCTCGCCAAGAAACCTCAAATTGATAGGCTGAATATGGTGGAGCAATGTTTTTAGCAGCTTCTGCCTTCGCAAGATTGGCTGCTTTTGCAGCAAGCTCCTGCACAGATGGCCTCAGCTCCTGCTTGCCATTTTTGGGTTTCCTCTGTGACAAGTTTCAATAGGTAATAAATCACTAAATAAATCACTGAGAGATTTGAGCTGGAGAAAGAAATCTTGCAGAGGGACGCATTCTAGCAACATTTGTTGCAATATAGAATTATACGTAACAGTGCAAAATTTGTGTTATCAGATTATTACGACTAATAAGATAACATTTTCATTTCAACCCTGGACCTAAAAGTATTTGAGCTAACACTTCACAATCTCCCAATAATCTTTCTACAGATGGATATACTTGAATAGTTTCCAAATAAATTCTCTTATTTTGTTTTTCCTTTTAAAAAATAAAATAAAAAATGCATTACTATTATTTTGTAGGTTGACAACTTAAACAGACCTGGTCGACATTTTCATTTGGATATCAGATGTTAAAGAATTTTTACAGAATCAGGCCTTCTTAGGGTCCAAGTTTAAAAGAAAACAGTACCCACTGAAACACTTTACCCATAAAACTGAAAGGAACCCTCAAGTTATAAGTTTTGAATACCTTCAAAATCTATAAAGAATGTATATGACAGTGACACATAGATCAGAAAAGGAACCCTCAAAACTGAAAGGAACCTTCAAAATTTATAGTTACTTGCATGCATTGAATCAAGAGATCAATTTTGCACCAAAGTCAATGAAAAGGGAGGCACCACCAAGCAGAATGTATATGACAGTGACACGTAGCTCAGAAAAGTTGTTTCATCATACAACCTGTAGTTAGCATTCTAATTAGCAAGTGAAACCCTATCTCATGTTAATTTTCTAAAACACCTGTACACTGACAGGCCCCTGCAAAGTCCTCAACTTGCCTCTCTATATTTTCATATTCTTTCTGAACAACTCCCCCCACTTTCCACTGTCATTTTATTCTTTCATCCATGTTCCACTTTCTGCATCACCCTTAAAAAATTTTGGAACTATAAAGCAAAGTTTCTTTTTGAAGCTACTCAAAGATTATTTTTTTCTTTAAACAAAAAAAAAAAGAAAAAAAAGTTGTATTTTCCTTCCAGTATATTTAAGGAAGAAAGTATCTCTTTCTGTTCCATTGTTATAATTCTTTAGGGTCCTAACAACACATAAAATATGAAAATGCATGATGTGGCAAAAGAATAGAGTAATCTGCCACATAAAAATCTAAGAATGGAACTCCTAACCCGCACAGGGAGTAAGCAAAGTTTGTCATCAAAGAAAGATCTCATCATCAAACCTTTGCATTTTGTGAGGCAGTATCAGCATCAGATCCATCACTTCTCACACTATTTCCTTTGATTTCCATGGATGTCTCTGCAGCAGCTTCTCTAATATTATTACCCTGCCAAACAAACTTTCAGTTGTAAAACAAAGAAAAAAAATTAACTTAAGCAATTGTCCAGTAGCCAAAAAAGATATGCAACACCAGACCAGAATTTTCAAATAAGTAGATGTCTCATGCTAAAGTCAAATCCTCTTTGAAATCTAAGAGGATCCTAACAGCAAAAACTGCTATTTTGACTCATTATCCTTTTCCTCCAAAAATATAACTCTCTGAAAGACATTATAGCAACAAAAACAAAGACATCATAGTTCAGACTTCAGACCTTAGGATGATCTTCCAAAATCTCAGCCACTCTTCCTGCACGAGAACTTGTTGAGACAAATTGAGGTTTCTGAACATTTTTGGTTTTATCCAACTCTGGTTTTCTTGAGCGCGCTCCCTCCACAGAGCCTGCCAGTGCTCCAGATGCCTTCCTCAGAATCTCCTGAAATTGCAGAAGCAATAAAAAGTAAATAATGAACAAACAAAGAAACATCATAAGTCATAGTAACTTATCAAAGGATGACACCTCAGTATTAAAAGAATTTGTTGTAAAATGAAACTTGATTAAGGCATTAGGATCTGTTGTCTCATTCATTGGAGAAAGCTTGGAAAAGTCAAGGATCCATGACGATAACTAATACCAATCTCTGTCAAGCTGAGAAACTTTTGGAGTGAATCGAAATGCTAGTATTATCACGTTATTAAGTGAACAATGAATTTCTATCTGAATTCAGAAGACAAACACAAAGCAAATTCCTGGTTTGGCTCATCAGCAAGAGATTTCATGCTTCCCCTAAGCATAAATCAACCCTAGTCATTCATTTTAACATCCATCAAAGGCAATATTCTCATTACATCCTCAAATGAAATAATATAGATGCGGAAAAAACTCCAAGCACCATGAGGGAAAACACATTGTTTAAATGGATCAAGGACTATTATGGGGCAAAGTTATCTGTGCTTTATCCACACCAAATCGCTCACATATGACATAGCCAACACTTTACTAGGTAAAATAAATTTTAAGTCAGGCAAAGTAAAAGAATACTTTCTCAAGCAATGATTTGGATTCCGCATACTGCTTCTTGATCTCTTGGTTTTTTGGCTCCAATCTCAAAGCAAATTCCGCATCTGCACTTAACTACAAAGTGTTCAGTCAACATATATGGGGTATGAGACTGGAATTCTTACAATTTCAACAAATGAACATTCTACCATCAAAGGATTCTTTGAGTTTCCCAAGTTCCTTTCTTGCAGTTGATCGTCGAGAATATGCTTTTATATATCGATCATCTAAATTCAAGGCTTCTGTACAATCATCTTCAGCCTCCTGAAATCTAGTGCCAGGTAGACAAATACAGCAAATAAGGGGGAAAACTGCCATTTTTTTTCACAGAGTCAACAAGCTGCGCCCATCATACACTAAAAGTCTAAAAATACCTTTTAATTTTGATATATGCCATTGCCCTGTTGGCATAAGCTACTGCAGTTGGAGATAATGCAATGCTTCGTGAATAGCACTCTATTGCTTCAATGAATTTCTTCTGCTTAAAAAACTCATTACCCTAGAAACAAAAAAAGAACAGAAGATTAAAATCGACAATAACTCAGGTGTGCTATGCTATTCTAAACCATGAGGAGAGAACTCATGAAGACAAAGCATACCAACTCTTTCTCAGAATTAGCATCCACAAAACTTTCTTGAGAACGGTCTCCACTTGATAATCGACTGAGTGCATCATACTCCCTTAAATAATCATACTGTCCAGCACTTGTATTAAAAGAAGAGGGAGTTTCCTCTGTTTTCTGTTTTCCATTTACTCTAGCATTATCAGAACGTCGACTAACAATATTCCCACTTGGCTCACCTGGACGATCCTTCTCACATAATACAAGATCGAAAGCAAAGGAGAAGGTTAGAGAGTCCTTTCAAACAAAACAAGAGCGTACAAGATGGCTAGAGAGTCTAACATCTCATGTATGGACAATAACACTGTGACATCATGATACCATTTTTGAAATGTATATTCAAGAAATATGAGTAAAAATCTCTATAAATAATTTGTTGACTAGATCTAGCAACAAATCTCAATCTAAGAGCTGATGTGATATTGATCTTGACTACAAGCATTGTTAGTAGTGCCTGGACTTTATCACAAGCAGATGAATGGTGACAATGGAGCTTCTAGTAAAGATAGGGCATAATAGAGTTTCTTTATTGTGTAGGAAATCTATGGAATGGTTGTCATTTTTAATCATTGATCTTGAAACATACATAATTTCTCGATCATAGCAGTCCAATCTAAAAAGACCATAGATACATAGCTTCTTCAAAACAATCATTTTCAGCTAATTAAAGAGGTTATTGAGCAATAAACATCATGGGCCGAAATTAAATTTCACCAGCCAAATAAACCTTTCAAGGAGTAAATTAGATGTAGCATAACTCAAACTCTGACCTTTAATGAATACTATTCAGTTCTACATCATAATTCAATCCAAGAAAAATAGACGATAAACGTAAATGTACAAGATTTTCTCAAGAAAAAGTAAGGTTATTAATCAATAAGAAATGAAACGCACAACATTGTAGTCAAATAAACCTCTTCATTCCAAGTACAAAATTTAAGAAAATCACAAAAATCTCACGTTAATGTACTTACCAGCTTGCCCTTGCCGACAACATCTGATTTCATTTTCTTATCTTTGTCCTTGATAGACAACTCCCAATCCTGTAAGTTATTCAATAGCCCCTCAAAGTCCTGCTCAACAAACAATCCCAGAAAGAATAAAGAACAGAAACACGACAAAATCGAAAAGCAAATTATTTCGTATCCACTTCGATAAGAACTATCCAAGTTTGCCCATTCCACCAAGTCAATGTTACATATTGCTTCAGCATTATTCATCCATTCTCTGCATTCACCTTCTACAACCCTTTTTCTTTCTATATAACACTTTCTGAATGAAAACTTCCTCTAATTCTACTTCCTTTCCACAATGCTTCATACAAGAAAATACTTTACTAAATTAAGTGTGCAAATTACAGTAAAAAAAAAAAAAACCAAGAAAATGGAAAGAGAAACAATTTGCCTATACGTTTGAAAAACAGGTAAAAGAATACACAGATATAAATAAAGGAGAAATCTTTTTCGCCCAGAAAAAGAAAAAAAAATAGTCTTTTTAACTAAACTGACCAGTATGAACACTTAAAAAGGTAAAAATGAATTGAACGGCACGACAGCAAACGAATATTTCCAGAAAATCAAGGGAAGAGAATACTAACCTATGTTCAAAACGACAATATTAAAAGAACAATAACAAATTTTATCAAAAAATAGGGGAATTTGTACCTGAGCTTGATCGCGAGAGTGCTTGTGAGGGACCCTGGCCATTGTCTCCGTTTCGGAGTTCTGAACTATGAAGAAATTTGCAGTGGTTTTGGGTGTTTTCTCGCCAATGGACCCTAGAGTTTTCTTCAAGTTCAACTAAAAAGAAAAAGCAATTCCTTTTTCCTTTTTTTTTTTGGTTAATATTATTATATATTATTATTTTATTACTATATATATTATTTTATTTTATATATATATTACTTTATTACTACTAATATTACTATTACTACTAATATATATATATATATATTACTTTACTTTACTCTATATTACTCTATATAATATATTACTCTATATTACTCTATATAATATAAAGGCCAATGCCCGTGCATTTGGTCTGCTCGCGCGTGATGCTTTTTCCATTTTTTGTTTTCTTTTGTTTTTTTTTTTTTTTTTTAAATTCAAAATGCCCAAAAATTTTTAAAAAAAAAGCAAAAAAATTAACATTTAAAAATAAAAAAAGGACAAAATCCCTAAACAACAAACTATTTTGGGTTAATTACATTTAACTACCATCCGATATTAGAAAATTACCAACTAATTACAAAATTATCTATTTCGTTAGGATTTTTGACGGAAAAGTGTTAAATTACTATTTTAACCTTGTATATTACTCTATATAATATAAAGGCCAATGCGCGTGCATTTGGTCTGCTCGCGCGTGGTCACTGGCGTGTGATGCTTTTTCCATTTTTTGTTTTCTTTTGTTTTTTTTTTTTTTTTTTTTTTTTTTTTTTTTTTTTTTTTTTTTTTAAATTCAAAATGCCCAAAAATTTTTAAAAAAAAAGCAAAAAAATTAACATTTAAAAATAAAAAAAGGACAAAATCCCTAAACAACAAACTATTTTGGGTTAATTACATTTAACTATCATCCGAAATTAGAAAATTACCAACTAATTACAAAATTATCTATTTCGTTAGGATTTTTGAC
>JACFYI010001680.1:69591-79591 GCA_014898755.1 Handroanthus guayacan
CATTTTTAGAATTAAAACGTGCTCCGTTTTATTGAAATCAAAACAATTTGAGAATATTGACAAATTGAAATTTTGATTAGGGAAAACTCGAGGTACTACATGTTGCCTGCTAGTGAAACATATACTCACCAACAGGTCCTGTAATCGTAAAGAATTGAATATCCCATTTCAAATTGAAGCAAGAAATCAATATCACTGATAATAGGACAATTCTCCGATGATATCAGGAATTACAAGTAAAAACTCATGCCCAAAAATATAATATTACGATATGAAACAGGGGCAAGAATAAAATTGATCAGTTTCAATAAAAACACCAAAGAAATTCTTTTTTACTCTATATTCTTCATTGCTACTAAATATAACTATCCCAACCATAAATTTTATCAAAAAATGATGAAAACAGCATAATTATGCAAACCCAAGTGGGATATGTCTGTTTAAAACCTTTGTTCTCCAATACTACCAAACATCAAGATGACCGTTCATAAATTTTATGAAAAAATGGTCAAAACAACAAAATTACGCAAATCGAAATTGAAAATGTTTAATTACAAACTACTGTTCTCCAATATCATTTAAAGTAACTGCATAAGCAAAGAGATTAATATAATTCCATTTTTTTCATGATAATTTTTTAGCTCAAGATGAGAAATCAAACAAAAATAGATATTCGATGAGATTAACTTTGAAATTGGCTTTGAGTTGAAGAAAGAGATTTTTTTTTTATTTTCCAAAAAGAGAGACTTTAGAGTTTGACAGTGAAGCTCAGATCTATGTATAGAAACATCAAGCAGAGGGGAAATTGACCACCCCTTGGCTGTAGATCTCCTGTTGCACGTGACAATTCATGTACCATTAAGATCGCCCTGCCACAGTAGATCGTTTTTCCCCCAATACTCAAATTTGTAACAACAATGAAGCAAAGAAAAAGCAACTATATGATTGTTACAAATCGCCCACTTTAATTTAATTTGATGAATCAAAATGCCAATTGAGTCGCCGAGGCCAGCTACGGGTTAAACTTTCCTCATGTCTGATCCGTTAACTAACAAAAAGTAAAAAAAATATTTATATTAAAATTCTTCATTAACTAATTTCTTAAATTATAGTGTAAAAAAAGTAATTAATAATTCAGCAGTTGAAATTTAAAAAACTACAGTAAATTAGTACAAAACACAATCAAAATTTAAATATTTAAATTAAAAATAGTTATTAACTATCAAATATAAAAGAATTTTAACTGTTATAGACAGAGTTGAATAAGCATAGCTCCCTTAGTTTAAACTTAGACATATACATATATATATATGTTTGATAAAATGAATAAATATATATTTTCACTGAATCTTTTATTTCCTTATGTAAAAGTGAATGCATGTTTCCCTCAAAAATAAATAAATAAATAGAGTTGAATGCATATATGATTGGTCAATTTAAAAAATTAAAAATTATGTTAGTGAAAATATAGTTATCTATACTATATATAAGATGCGAGGGCTAAAGACAGTTATTTTGGGGGGAATGTTTACATATGTCATGACAAAAATATCTCTTAACAAAAATATTAATCCATCTTAATAATCACCCGCTATACAATAAAAAAAATCATTAACTGACTCATTCATTTGTTTATATTAATTCATGTGTATATTAAAATCAAATATATTTATCATATTCTAATTGTTAAATATACATAAATTAAGTCTATATTGTATTTAATATATATAAAATATATATTAATTACTTTAGGTACACACATCGAGTGTGCATTGGAGGCTAGTTCAAATTTATCCAAAAGACATCGAGATACACTTTAGATAAATAATTAATAACTTAATTTTTTTAAGTTTCAGAAATTAAAAAATTAAATTACTTTCAAAAAGAAAAGTCCTAGAAATTAAAATGAATTTTAAATTTTTAAATTTTTCTGTATTGATTATACTTATTTATTACGCAGTTGCAAAATTTGACCTAATTTATTTGCTAAATATTTTTTTTAAATTATAATTAATTTGTTATAATTAATAAAGTATTTAAATACTCAAAATACATTAAAAACGTATAGATATAAATGATGTAATCAGAAATTTTGCCCAAACATTAAATCGAAGGGCAAAAATGTTACAATTAATAGTTTAGGGTTGAATGAGAGATGTTATGATAGTTGAAGGGGTCAGAGTGTATATTTTACTAAAAGATATTCAAGAGAGGGCAAAAATGTTACAATTAATAGTTTAAGGGTGAATGAGACATGTTATGATAGTTGAGGGATCAAAGTGTATATTTTACTAAAAGATGGTTCAATGGTGTTTTTGTCATTTTGCTATTTTCAATCAAAAATTGTTGTCGGAAGATCATTGGGAAATGAAATTGAAACAAATTAAAAGCACATGGACTACTTTGTAATTAATATAAAATCTTAGGGACCAAATTAAATTTTACCCGTTAAATATAATAATACAATATACAATCGAAAACAGCAGATAGCTCACAAAATGATGTCGTTTTAGCAATTGAAAGATTGAAAAAAAAAAAGAACAAAAACACCGTTCATTCAAAAAAAATCAAAAAACAAAAAAGACAAAACGAAGGACGAAAACACTGTTCGTTAAAAAAAAAAACAGAAAAAGACAGAACAACGGACCAAAATACTGTTCAAACTTAATTCTTTTAAGTTTCAGAAATTAAAAAATTAAATTACTTTCGAAAAGAAAAGTTCCAAAAATTAAAATAAATTTTAAATTTTTAAATTTTCCTGTATTGGTTATACTCATTTATTACGTAGTTGCAAAATTTGACCTAATTTATTTGCTAAATATTTTTTTAAAATTATAATTAATTTGTTATAATTAATAAAGAATTTAAATACTCAAAATACATTAAAAATGTATAAATATACATAGTGTAATCAGAAATTTTGCCCAAACATTTAATCAAAGGGAAAAAATGTTACAATTAATAGTTTAGGGGTGAATGAGATATATTATGATAATTGAGGGGTCAAAGTGTATATTTTACTAAAAGATAGTTCATGAGAGGGCAAAAATGTTACAATTAATAGTTTAGAGGTGAACGAGACATGCTATGATAGTTGAGAGGTCATAGTGTATATTTTACTAAAAGATAGTTCAAGGATGTTTTTGTTATTTTGCTATTTTCGGTCAAAAATTATTGCCGAAAAATCATTGGGGGATGAAATTGAAATAAATTAAAAGCACATAAACTATTTTATAATTAATATGAAACTTCAGAAACCAAATTGAAAAAAAAAATCAAAAAAAAAAACAAAAAAGGCAAAATAAAGGCCAAAACACTGTTTATTAAAAAATTAAAAAAAAATAGAAAAAAACAAAATAACGGACCAAAAATACTATTCATTGGCCATGCACTCATATAATAGTAGTAGTAATAATAATAATAATAATACTTCGTGCTTGCTTATCTACCTTACATTTGTAATAATAAAATAATTATAATAAGGAAGAAAAGGAAATTGTGTCATTGTCTGAATAATTGTAAGTTTAACCTTTTCAAAAAAAGGATATTCTATAATTAAGTTTTACGCGAATATATTGATATATGTATACTTCCCCCAAAATTTGTTTATCTTCTATAAAGTTTAAATTTTGACAATTTTTTTTTTATGTCGTGTAAATTAAATTCTAAAGTTACTATAATTGTGTAACTTTTTTTAGAGAGTTGCAATTATGTAACTAATATCGATCAAATTACTAAACAAAAAAATGAATTACAAGTTCTTGTATGTGTTATTTTTTCTATATAGGGATACTAATCATACTATTTATTTATAAGGTTATACATCTGCCTCTCCTCAAAGATATTGTATTCATCAACTTATTCCCTCATGATCTGAAAATTACCAATAACTCCTTCACAAGTTTATTAAATTACATATATCACTCCTTGTATTAAAATTTGGGATGGAATTTAATCACCCCTGTGATTTGAAAATTGTCTAATTATCCATGTCCTTGACTCCTTGGTGTCTGGAAATTGTGTGATTTTATATTCGAATAAATGTTTTAACTAAAAATGGATAAGCTCAGTTATGGTCAAATTAAGAGGAAATTATTGGAGTGCACCACCAACATTACACTTAATGGGCCGAATGCTACTCAGTCCATCAACACCATCTAAGCCCTAGGCCCAGAAGAAATTGCAAGATATCCAAGTCGAAGATATTGTCTACATATACTATTTTGTGCTTGCATAACAACATATGTAATCAAATAAACAAACAAAGAAGGAGCATCATCACCGGTCCTGGGGTTAAAATTTTCAGAAAATGGTAATCCATAAGTAAATTCGTTGTTGCTTTAGAAAAACCAATGTTCTTTTTGAATATTACGTGTCATTTTTTATAGGATGAATTACGAAAGAAAACTACTTCTGAGATTTGGTGTAATTACAATAACCAACCATGAGATTTGACAAATTACAGAAACTATCCCTGACGAAGTGACAATATTAGAACTTAGTAGAAGTTGATGATGCCACCATACGAACAAAAAGTAAATTCCAACATTACATTTTGAGTTGAAGATTTAATATTATAATAATTCCAACATTATCTTTTGGGTTAAAGATGTAATATCATAATATTATTTTATCCGTACGGTGCTATAATCAACTTTCATTAAGTCCTAATATTATCACTTCATCAGGGGTAGTTTCTGTAATTTGTCAAATCCCATGGTTGGTTCTTGTAATTACACCAAACCTCAGAAGTAGTTTTTGTAATTGACGCCTTTTTATATAAAAACAATTACTACTACTTTATTTAATTTAATTTTTTATTTCTCTTTTATCACCCCCTTGAAACCCAATTTTCACAAATTTATCTTTGAAATAAAACCATGCTTATTTTCTTGTACAAGTACTTGTAAGCCAAAAAAAAGGGGAAGGATGTCTACAGAGAGAAATGCATGAGGTTTCTGCGGTTTCAATTATTGATTCATCTTTTTATTGCATTATTGTCCTTCACTTGCCTTTTGTCTAAGTCGTCAGTTGAAAACAAAAGATGATGACTATTGTTGCAGCTGTTTGTGGAAAATATCTCTTCGTCTTTTCTATTTATTATATAATATTTTGTGCTTGCTTATCTACCTCACATTTGTGATAATAAAATATCCTTAGAAAAGAAAGATAATAAAATAATTATAAAAAGGAAGAAAGGAAAGTGTGTCACTGTCTGAATAATTGTAAGTTTGACTTTTTCAAAAAAGATACTCCATAATTAAATTTCACACGAATATATCGATATATGTATACGCCCAAAATTTGTATTTTATCTTCTATAAGATTTTAATTTTGACAATTTTTTTTATGTTGTCTAAATTAAATTGTAAAGTTACTATAATTGTGTAACTTTCTTTAGAGAATTGCAATTATGTAAGTAATATCGATCAAATTATTATACGAAAAAATGAATTACAAGTTCTTGTATGTGTTATTTTTTGATATAGAGATACTAATCAAACTATTTATTTATGGGTAACCTATAAATAAGGACCAAAACCTAGTTTGGTTTTAGTGTTTAGTCCCTACTTGAATTTTTTCAGTAATAAGGACCAGGAGAGAAAAAGTTTTAATATTAAAATATTTGAAACAAGTACAATAGAGAATCTGGCATAGTAATATTTAACATGCAAGCTTATAAAACATACGGAAGAGACAAATATAAGAAATCTAACAAGATTAATATTATTCAACACAATCAAAACATAATTAACATAATACTAAGTGCATAATTAATACATGATTAACACTTAATTAACACATAATTAAAATACCTGAGACATTCTAGTAGCTGGGTTTGAGCTACGAACAAGGCTTCTTCCAGATCAGGCCTCTTAACGAGGCTCTGATACCAGAGTTACAGAGTTGCGCACTAAACAGTCTAAATTTAAACGAAGAACTACACTTGATTGTGTGTTCGAAACTAGACAATATACATTAAGCTAACTGAAGGAAGAACTACACTTGATTGTGTGTTCGAAACTAGACAATATACATTGTTTTTGTTCTTAGGCTAAAGAAGTAAAAGAAACTAGAAAACTGAAAGCTGTTTTGCTAAGTGGAGTAAGCTCAGATTTTTGTTGCTGTTTTTCTCTTCCTTTGAACTGAATGGAAGCCTTATTTATAGCCAAATTCCGAAATTGAAAATCGGACTTCATCTTCACTTGATCAACAGTAGAGATTCTTTCTTTTCTGATGAAACAGTAAAACTTGTGACGTGAACAGTAAAGATTCTTACTTTTACTGTCAAAAGCTTGTTGCTAACATGAATAGTAACTCTCGTGATTCTTGCTTGAGCAGATTTTTGTTTTTGTTGACAGAGGTCCACCATGCTTCTGTAGTTTCAAATTTCTTCTTCATCCTTCCATCATGTTTTCAATGTTGTGAAGAGTAGGTGAATCAATGGTCTCCCAATAATGACTATCATCCATTTGATCGTCATCAAAAGGCAGATTTTCCAATTCAAATTGTTCCCAAATTATATCATATTTTTCTTTAAGAGCTTCTGGGATGTCAACGTTTAAGGCAGAAATTTTTTCTAAGAATTCTTCTACCTCTTGTTCATTCTCTTTGGACGGAATAAAAAGTGTTGTTTTGAATAATCTCCTTCCGTCTGTTACCATTTTTTCTTCTCCATTTCTTTGGATTTTTGAGCAAATGTCCCTTATCATCATCCAAGACCAAAGGAAAGTTTCTTCTTCTGTTTGTTCTTCCATTGATATTTGATTGTCTTGATCTTGGGAAAACTTATACCTTTCCAATGTCCAAATCTGGTATGGTTGGTAGAATTTTTCTTTTTCCATCCATCCAATTGTACTAACAATTTTGAATTCTAAAGGAGTTCTTCTGAATTCTTCAGGGACTTGGTAGATCATTTTTTTGATCATGGCAGGAAATTCTCAGTATTTTGTAAGATCCATGGGATCAAAGATGATTTTACTAACTAATCCCCATTCCACAGCTTTTATTAAAAATGGACCCATTTGGAGATCATATTTTACCTTTTTTAGGTGATAATAAAAAAAGTACTCAAAAGACAATGCATAATCAAAAATTGATTTAATAATTGATTGATGGATAATCGTGTCTATTTTTTCAAATATTGCTGAGGGAAGTTTTTCTTTGGCTTCCTCATATAGAGCAATTC
Source organism: Handroanthus guayacan (assembly GCA_014898755.1). Classification (NCBI taxonomy): domain Eukaryota; kingdom Viridiplantae; phylum Streptophyta; class Magnoliopsida; order Lamiales; family Bignoniaceae; genus Handroanthus; species Handroanthus guayacan. The sequence continues at coordinate 76,781 of JACFYI010001680.1, forward strand.
TGTTTAACTTATGAAGAGATGGGTTATCTACTTTAATTCCCAAAATTTTCATTAGCCTCCTAGCTTGGAAGACTATTTCTGAATTATGATTCCCGTTTTCAAATTTCATTGCTGAAATAATATCACTGGCAATCATCTTTGTTTGCTCAATTTTATCACCAGCTTCTTTGATCTTATTAGAGAGTTCGGACATGGCTCTCCTGAATTCAGCCCTTTTTCCCATTATATGAGTTTTCCACACTTTATTTAGAGGGTCATAGAGTTGCTTACTTATTCCAGGATTATAAAAATCCTTTGGTTCTTCACTTCTTACTGGTGCTTGATTAGCAACTGCATTGGCATAGGTATTAGGTGCATGCCAAAACTGATTGTCAGGCTGGTACCAAAATGGATTATTTGGAGGGTACCAAAACTGGTTGGTTGATAGCCCTCTTGGCCTAGAATGGTTTATTCCTCTTGGACCGAAACTTGAACTTCTGGTCATAGACCTCTTGTTGGAATTATTCTGCATGATAAGAAATTTATTAATATCCATTCGGGTGTTTACTAAGATAATCGGCAAGAATATTTTTATTGGTATTAATATGAACAACTTCAAAGGAATATTGAGAGATATAGTTTGACCATCTCACTCTCCTAGCGTTATCTTTGATTCTTTTCTTTTTTAAAAAGTCTCGAACAGCTTTATTATCTGTTCTAATTAGAAATTTGACTGGAGCAAGATAAATTTGGAATCTTTTAATACCATTTTTTATAGCTAAAAGTTCCTTTTCAAAAATGATATAATTCAATTCATTTGGTTTGAATTTTTCGGAATTATATCCACAAATCAACTCTTCAGAATTTTTATATTCTTTGAGTATTTCTAATATTTCTTCTTCTTTTTGAAGATTTTCAGGAGTTATTGATACTGCTTTTAGTACTACTCCCCAAAATGAATCTAATGCATCTGTTTCCAAGATTAATAAATCTGTTTCTTTTGGAAAATAAACCTTTAGATTTGGTTTGAAGAAATTTTTTATTTCTTGCAGTCTTTTTGTGTCTATTTCTGATCAGTCAATTTTGGTCTTGCTATTTTTTTTATTTTTCTGAGCATTCTTTAATTTTTCTAAAAATAATTTTTTCCATTTAGAAAGATTTTGGACAAATTGCCTACTATAATTGAGTAATCCTAGTAAGCTTGGTAATTCCTTTAGAGTTTCTAATTTTTTTTGGAACTCTTTAATTTTTGTAGTAATGTGAGGTTGGAGGATTATTCCTTTCAAACTTAATATTATTCCTAAGTAATCTATTTCATTTTTTTTCTAATTCTATTTTATTAGGACTAAGGATTATTCCATTGTCTTTAAATTTTTTACAAACAATCTCTAGATGTTTCTTATGTTCTTCAAGTGTTTTTGAAAAAATAAGAACATCATCAATGTATACTAAACAGAAATCCTTAAGGTCTTTAAAGATTCTGTCCATCCATCTTTGGAATATTTGTGGGGCATTACAAATTCCAAATGGTAATACCGTCCATTGGTAGTGTCCATATGGGGCTGAAAAAGCAGTTAAAGCTTTGAACTCTTCTGTTAACTTTATTTGCTAAAATCCTGACTTACAATCGAACTTACTAAATATTTTCGCTCCTCTAGTTTGGTTAACTAGCACGTCTTTCCTAAGAATAAAATATCCATCAAATTCTAAGTTTTCATTTAATTTTTTATAGTTGATTACTATTCTTACTTTCCCCCTTTTTATTTCACTATGTTTCATCACTAAAAAGGCGAGACTAGAATGAGGACTTCTAGTTTCTTCTATTAATCCTTTTTCAGATAACTCTTTTATTTGTTTCTGAAATTCATCTATATCTTTTTTAGTATATACCATAGGTTTTACTCTAACAATTTTTTCATTATTTTTTAGTTTTAGTTGACAATGTCTAGGGGATTTTTCCCATAGTAGAAGTGAATTTTCTGAAAAATTGGGACTTAACGTTTTGTAGACCCAATGTGACTTTTCTATTTCTTTTGTTTCTAGTGGTTCTAAATCTAATATTGGACTATTATTACCGCGCTTGACTGGCGCAAAATCTTTATTACAAATAAATGAGTGTGATTGTATCCATGGAATTGTATAAGATTTTTTCTTATCAATGAGAAGAAAATTTTCATTAGTTATGCTTATTGAAAAATATTGTGATAAAAAATTATTTTCTAAAATTATATCACCATGCATATGAGGAAAATATAATAATTTTGGTATTGTAAAGGTTCTTTTTCCCTTAGAAGTCATAATAATAAAAGGAATATCTTTTGCTTTATATTCCATCAAACTGGTTGTATTATTAGCATTTCTAGAGGCTACATGATTCTTCATCCTTTGCCATAGTTCTTTTGGTATGGCATTTGGTTGACATACCGAAGAAGTTGCTCCTGTATCTATAAGAGCATGTAAACTATAAGGTTTATAACCTAAAAATTCAAATGTTATTTCTATATAACAATATCTTCTCTTATTTTGGTTATAAGAAAGGAAAATTGTTTCAGGATCAAATTCCATTTGTTCAAACCTAATTGATTTTTGTTCTTTTAATTTTCTACTCCCTGGTAGAACAGAAAATTGGACTGTTTTAATTCCTATTGGTTCTTTCCCTTTAGAACTACTAGTCACTTCTCCAGAGTCATAACTTATTGATTTCCTACTAGCAGGAAGTCTAGTATCTCTAAAGTACAGGGTATTTCCTGATGCTTGAAATTCTATAGGTTTGGGATTTCTTTCATGCCCTTCCCCAGTAAATTCTTCGAATAACCATTCTTTTGGTAGACT
>JACFYI010001690.1:50139-68199 GCA_014898755.1 Handroanthus guayacan
ATTTTGGGAATTAGTTTGGATCGTTTGATGGATTTTACGAATTTAGCTTGAATGTTTATGCTGCATTAAGTTTCTAATGGTTTTGGAACGATTATCCGTCCGCGAGTAGCACTTCGGATCCCGGGGCAAAGGGCCCTGGAATCCGAGGTGTTACAATACATAAGAGTGTATATACATAAGGAAGGAAAGAGAGAAAATACTCCATAACCTCAGCCAATTCCACCGTAAAAACCGAACAAGAAAGAGAAGAAAAGAATAAGAAATTTTTCCACTTTTACTTCATAATTCTCCATGAAAACTTAGGGGATATTGCTAGGGATCTTTCTTATCCTTAACTCAGCAAGTTTAGCTAAGGTTTGGTTGTGTTTTGGTAAGATGATTTGCTACAATTATGTGACTTAAGAGATATCTTTCCAAGATAGGTTCTAGTGGTGTGATTGAAGTAGATAGTTGGAAACTCTCAAGTTAGACCACAAAAAAGGTAAAAATCATAAAACTTCACCCACTTATTCATAATTTCAGATCATGGTTTCATTTTTTCTTGATTCATGGATTGATGTTCGCGCTATAATATTGGCTGCTTTGGCTTTAAATTGGATATGACTTGTTATGATGAGTTATTTGACTATTCTCATATGATTGTTGATATTGTTAATGGATCAAAACTTGGCTTGAACTTAGAGAACCATGAACTTGACCTTAAGGTTATAAGGATTGTAGTGGATCATCACTTGGATTTAGTGGTTAGAGGATTTCTTAATAAATGAAGTTGGAACACTTTGGTTGTTCTCAGGTAGCTAGGACAGAACATTTACCTCACTTAGAAAAATTATAGACGCCACTTTTACTACTCAAAAGATTTCATATAAGGTACCATTAGAAACCGCTTCGAGTCTAGATAATGATAGAACCAAGAATAGTCTGAAAATAAGGAAAAAAGTGGGATAAAATTCTATTTGAAATAAACCTACCCTTTTAGCAAAGATAGGGGACGTCTCCGTCACAATCTTAAGTTTAAATATCCATAATTGGAAATTCATACGTCCAAAGAGTCCAAAGAATACCATTTGAAACTTTATGGAGTGTAGTTATCATTAGAACCAAGAATCTCCAAAATCCATAAAGGAAAAGGGCCAAAAATCTCATTTAAATTGAACTTGCCATTATACTCGGGAAACAGGGTACCTACTAGAACCCGTCCTAACACATTTCCTAACTTTAACTCGTTGAAAACCACTCATTTCTTCACCAAATCAAACTAAAAATATAAGTTAGAAACCTTGTTAAGTGTAGATAATAATGGGCTTAAGAATTTTTGAAATCCATAAAGGAATTAACCAAAAAAAATTTGTAAACCCAAATATGTCCAGTTGATTCGAGGATTCGATAGATTCTTGAGTCAATTTTAAAAATTTATAACTAAAGGTTTCTTGTCAGATTTTCAAAATAAAATCACCGTTAGAAAGAGTATCGAGTCTAGATAACTGTAGAACCAAACTGCCAAATTTAACTCATCAAATTATATTTTCATAGTAACTTGGAAAATCACTGCCGCACTAGAATTTCTCAAAACTTGAAGTGTTTGGTTAATTACTTACAATAATCTTTAAAAATACTCCCCTAAACTCCTTAAATCTAATATGATGATCTAATTGGAATTTTTACACCCTTATTCTCATTCCCTGATTTTCTTAGCTCGATTGTTTGAACTCGACATCATTTTATGGTTTTTTGAATGCTCCAAAAATGAAAACCTTATTGCATGATTGTTGGCCCTGAGAACCTTAAGGGGAATTGGTTGGGCATTACGGCACGTCAACTTAACCCTTGAGACTTCTCTACCATTGAGGTGGCCAAGAGGAAACTTGGAGGTAGGTTTCCGAATAGTTATGCTCGGCATGCGGTCGACCGTACCTATCACTTATTGGCCTATCTCGAACAGCCACCCGAGAGGCAAAATGAAGGGATAAGGCTGATATTGTTTGAAGATATAAGAGTGGTAGATCCACCAAACACTAGTTCAGCCTAATTGAAATTGACATTCGTATACGATTTGCATTAGATTGAATTATCACCTTCGGTATGAATGTCAACGATTAACTTGACATCTCTTATTAATTTTTTGAGTGCTATTCCTTGATTTTCCATCATGATTTTCACTAAGTCTCTCAACTTACTTTATTGTTCTTTATTATGTGTAGATGAGTAATCTATGATTGAGGCTGTGTTTTCCTTTTCTATTTATTATATGTAGATGAGTAATCTATGATCGACGCGTGAGCATTGAGTTTTCTGTCCATGTACACTTCTTAGCATCTAGGGCCCCAAGAGGATAGTTTCTTTATACAAACACCTATACTCATGGTGAGATCGTGGACTACCTGTCAACCGAGTCTCTAGATTAGGATTTTTTTTCTTAGTATTTCAGGTTGTATTTAAATAGACTTAATATGATGCCTAATGTACATTAAAAATGTAAATTATGGTGTGATTGTAAAAGATAGTTAGCATGTTATGAACTTAGAATAATTTTGTAAATAAAGTAAATTATAAGCTAAGTTAAGCTTTTATGAAATTTTACGTTTTTGTATTAACTGTTATTTTTCACAAGAAATGATAATAGAATGTTTGCTTATATTTATATGCTAAAAGTAAGTTTTATTGAAATATTCAATATAAGTTTTGTGGAAACTAGTACATTCAACATAAATTCATTAGATTTAATATATTTGAGATATATTCCTTTTAAATGTGTTCATGTTGATTTTAATATTTAGTTAAACTTTTTCCATTATCGAATGTGAGTAATGTCCCGAAAACTACGTCAGAAATGCATTGGGAGCCCGGGTTGTTACATTTATGGTTTGTGTTATCGCTTGTAATTAGTAGAGCTCTTAGCGGGTGGCTTGTAACCACTAGAACTATTGTATATAGAGAGTTTGAGTAAAAATAGCTTCCTTATTTTGAAATTGTAATAGTGGCATACGTTATGTAAATTTAGAAGCTAATATATATATTATAGTGTTTGTTTAGATAATTACTCTATTGTGTATGTTTATTGCTCCGCTAGAGGTTTTCTTGCCCACAGGTAGCGCTGCCGGCCCAGGGGCGACCGTTCCGAGATCTCGGGGTGTTACACCAACAGATCCCAAAAATATACCACTAGAAACATTATTGAGTGTAGATAGTGTTAGAATCAAGAATCACTCAAAACTATGGAGAAAATCGATCCAAAACACCTTTGGAACCTAGCTTGCCAGATTACCCGGGGAGCAGGAGAGTCACTGGAGTAAGTTTAGACATATCCTTTATTTTCAAAACCTGGAAACCAAACTTCCCTTTATCAAATTAGCCCCAACATGAAAAGTTAGAAATGTTGTCAAGTGTAGATGATGATGGGCTCAAGAGTTACTGAAAACCATAGAGAAACCTATCTAGAACAATTTTAAGGAAATAACATACCAAACTGACCAAGGTTTGTGACAAAATCTTGGGTCAATTTGAAAATTTTATAAAAGAAAAACCGCTTATCGAATTTTCAATATAAAACCACCTTTGGAATGCTTGCCGAGTCTAGATGTTCATAAAGTTAAAATACAAATTTTAACTCATTAGAATATATTTTTAAAATGGTTAGAAACTTCACTGCTACAACATAAACATATAAAACCCAACCAACTTAGCGTTTTTCATCAAAGTAACTTCCTAAGATCACATACATTATCTTTTAATCTGTTATGGTGATCCAAATAAAACTTCTATTGTCACGTCCCAGGCCCAGGGGACCAGGACGCGAGATTTGCCTGAGAATCTATCATGTACAACCTGAAATTGAGCTGTGAACAACTTGCTCAAAAGGGATATCCAATGGTTGAACATAGATTCCTTGGCCCTATCTTATATAATGGTCATGATTTCATTATTTTTCCCATGTGGGGAAAGGGGTATCACAGTCATCCCTCCTTCAAAACGTGACGTCCTCGTCGCGATATACCAGAGCCTAGGGCCGCCCACCAGATGTTGGGACTCTAGAGGTGGCTCCTATGGGCTCAAGAGATGGCTCTTGCGCATATAGCACTTTGCCCCGCAGGCTCAAGAGATGGCTCTCATACGCGTAGCACTTTGCCCCACCAAGCACTTAGCTCTTTTCGACTGGTGGTCGGCTTTGATACCATTTATCATGTCCCAGGCCCAAGAGCCCAAGATGCGATATTTGCCTAAAAGTCTACCGTGTACAACCTGAAATTGAGCTGTGAACAACTTGCTCAAAAGGGATATCCAATAGTTGAACATAGAATCATTGGCCCTATCTTATATATTGGTGGTGATTTCATTATTTTTCCCATGTGGGAGAAGGGGTATCACATCTATACCTCAAGTTCAAATCCTAAATTTCTACACCTAATTACCTGAATTTTGTTGCCATGTTGTGATTACTTGGAAGCTCCAAGTTCATGTTTTTCCATTGACAATTCTTAATACATGAATGTTGGGCCTCAAGAACCTTAGGGGGATTGGTTGGGCGTGACGGCACGTGGACCTTAACCCTGAGACTTCTCTAACATTTAAGATAACTAGGAGCGAACTTGGAGATAGGTTTCCAAATAATTACACTTGACACGCGGTCGATTGTGTCTAATGTTTACTGGCCTATTTCAGGCGGCCACTCGAAGGGCAACTGGAGGGATAAGGAAATTGTTATTGTTTTGACGATATAAGAGTGACAGATCCATTAAATAATAGCCCAGCCAAATTTATTTTCACATTCATATTAAAGTTTGAGCTTCAATTTATGATTTGAATTCGTTGTAATATTTATTTAGCTATAAATGTCAAGAATTTTATTCCTAATGATCATTTGTACTTCGAGAACTATCATTCCTTTACCCTAAACATCATGATCATGATTTTTACTAAGTTTATAGACTTATTTAATTATGTTCATGCGTTGGTGAATAATTTGGAAGGAAAATGTGTTTGCATGTTAATTTCTCCTTTATTTTATATGACCACAACCATGACCACAATGTACGCGTCAAGTACACTGCCCATGTACATTTTATTATAACTAGAGTATCGAGCGGATGGACCGTAGTGACTGACACTTTAGTTTATGGCGAATGTATGGATTAGATCGATATGATGTTTCTTTTTTTTTTTATAATAGTTAAGTTAGTATATAGTTAGAATTATGTAAAAGTTGGCTTGTACTTTGTTAGCTAGAACTCTTGCAATTATGTAAATTATGGTTTGTAAGACGGTTAATAGTGTGCCAAAAATGTTGTACATTATATGTAAATTTTAAGTTCAGTTTAAGATAAGTCTTATTTAATTATTGTGTTCATGTTGATTTTATAATTTAGTTAGTTATCCTTACATGCTGAGTAATGTCCTGAAAACTAAGGCAGAAGTACACTAGAACCCTAGGGCATTACAGATGGTATCAAAGCTTAGGATAAGTAACTACTAAGATTTAGAATTTTATTTTAGTATTTTACCTTTTATTTCGTTTGGATTTTCTTACTCGCTCGTCCTTTACCATTAACTTTGTTTATTGGTGATTATGGCAAGGAAATGGACAAAGGAAAAGAAAATATCCTGGAGGTATCGAAGTCGAAATCTTCTTCTTTCGACTCTAGCAATAATGGTGTCGACTGGAGGCATGAATTTCAAAAAGAAAACCAAGAAATGAAATATTGGAAAAGTGCATTTATGGACATTTATACATTACATCTAGCATATGTGAATTGGTCGAAGAAAGAGATGGAAAACATGGTGACTCGAAACCAGGGCCAATACCAAAATTTAAGAAATATATCAGCCAATAATCAACGATATTTTCAGCAGACCTTAGGAGGGCTAGCCTTATAGCTTGATAATACCTCCTTCCAGTTGAGCAACATGATGTAGGGTACTAAATGGGTCGCACGAGATTATATTTGGTGAGAAAATGTGCCAACATTAGAGTACTCTATACTAACTTGGACACCCGGATGGTAGGAGCAGTGGTACCTACGTCTGATGTCACTAGTGCAGGAGGAACTTTAGCAGATGTTGTACATCAGTATGTTCTAGAGAGATTAGGTATATAGAATGACTGTAGGACATCCAGCCGACCACCCAACAAAAGAATAATTAGGCATGAATATAAAGAGATTTTCAGTATACGAGCTACATCCTCCCTGTTCCTAACTTGCTTCAGGCAAAGGACAAATAGTTAGACTGAGCCCAGATATTGTTTGAACTTGGTGGCAAGGAAATGTTAAATATGGGTATTCAGGAGCACGGTCACAAAGATGTGCCCAATATGGATATTCAAGACATCGAAGTAGATGAAGCAAGCTTGAATAGAACTGTGGGAAGAGGAGAGAATAACGGCCATGGTAATGGCAATGGTGGTGATGAGGACAACAATAATAATATTGTCAATGATAACAACGACGAAGAGGATGAACCTGAAGAAGAACAAGAAGAGGATCCGGAGGAGGATCCAAGTGGATGAAAGGAATAAAATAAAGAAAAAGAGAATGAATAATTGTTTGTATAGATATGTTTATATTGATATATTAGTTGTAGTTTTTAGCTAGTGAGCAAAATATGGATAACATTAGTTAGATAGCTAATGTTCACTAGACCTTCGCATAGACCTGTAATGGTTACTTGCCCATCTTAATTTTGGTAACCGAAAGATGGCAGTGTGACCCTCGATGTAAATTTGCGAACGATAGTATGAATGAAATGAAGTTTAATAGTTTACTAAAATCAGAATTGTGAATATTATTTCACACGCATATTTAAATTCTTATAGTGTGACTAATAAATTTACTATTTTAATAAAAGCTTTATTACTAATTTGAGAAAATGGCATATAATGGAAACACTTAGACAAATGAACTCCCACAAAACGGGGACGACCAAGAAGAGTTATATTTGAAGAACACAAAACTCCCAACGACAGGAAAAATACAGTACCATGTCGTAGACCCCGTGAAACCATCCTTCCTGTCCAAAACGAACCCCCTCTAGCACTAGCGGTCGAGCAACTTCTCACTCTACTCCGACAAGCCCTAACTCAGGGACAACAACAAGGAGATCTCAATCGTGGATGAAAAACTGATAGCGAGGACAAACAACTTACGTGATTTCTAAAATTCTATCCCCCTAGCTTCAAAGGTGAATCAGACGATCAGAAAGCCGAATTTTAGCTCAGGAAAATTGAAAAAATTTTCAGCATATTGGAAAATCTGGATCCGTATAAAGTGAAGTATGCAATATTCATATTTGAGGAAGCCGCATGCAATGATAGCGAGTGGTAGAATACCGATGGGAAAGGGAAGAAGTAGAAGGTACCTCAGAGGAATTCACAAGTAAATTCCTAAGGAAATATATTCCCCAATCAAGAAAGGATAGAAGAGAGAAGAGTTCATGAATCTGATTCAGGGAAATCTTTCTGTGGCAAAGTACGAGACTGTGTATAATCGGCTGGTGCAATATGCTCCACATGTTTTGGATGATGAGGAAAGAAGGAAAAAGAAGTTCATGGAAAGATTGAGGCCCGATTTGAGAAGGTCATTGGCAATAGGCCGTTCGTTAACTTATGAAGAAGCCGTGGAAATTGCTCTCAATTTGGAAGGAGAGTTCCAGGAATTCCGAAAGATCGAGGAGAAAAGAAAAGGAAAATGGTCAGGCAGATTTGACCAAGATAAGAATAAGAAAATTTTTTTTGGTAAGTAACAGAAGATTGGGATTTCAGATTCTAATGTAGAGAAGGGAAAGACTCCTATGGCCGTTGGAAAGCATAAATACGGATTTTGTGGAGGCACTTCTCATGCGGAAGATCTTTGCTGGAAAAAAGCAGGAAAAGTGCTTAATTTGTGAAAGCTCACAGCACACTATTAAAGACTACCCACAAAGTCACTACCGATTAGGAATAAGGACAAGGAACCAACAATAGCAAGGTTCCACCGACATCCCCAAACCAAAGCCCAAGTCTACGCATTGACTGGGGAGGAAGGAGTGGACCCAAACTAGGTGGTAGAAGGTATGATCTTAGTCCAGCAATTTATTTATAAAGCTTTATTTGATCCTGGTGCAACACATTTGTTCATTTCATCTGATTGTGCAAAAAGATTAGGTCTAATCCCAGAACAAATGAAAACCTTATATGAGGTTCATACTCTAATAGGAGGGTATTATGAAGCTTACCTTAGATACCCTCGCTGTCCCGTGAATATAGATAATCAAGAATTTACTGCAGATCTTATCGAATTGCCAATCTAAGATTATAATTTTATTTTGAGAATGGATTGGCTCTACCAGCATCAGGCTGTGGTTGTGGTTATGCTAAAACAATCAATCTGGGTACCAAAGTAGATATCTGCATCGATAGTACTCACAGAAATAGTAATGTGACTACTTCTGTAGTAAGGGCCAGAAGAATTATCAGGAAAGGAGAACAAAGATTTCTGGCTCATTTAATAAATAAACCTCAGGATAAAATCAAACTAAAAGATGTGAAAGTGGTGAATGATTCCCAAAAGTATTTCCTGATGAATTAAACTTATTATCCTCGGATAGAGAAATCAAATTTGTAATTGAAACTATCCTCGGGGTAATGCCATTCTCAAAGTCTCTTTATAAAATGGCACCAGCAGAGTTAAAGGAACTAAAAGAACAATTACAAAACTGTTAGATAAAGGTTTAAGTTGATCGAACTCTTCTCCCTGGCGAGCTCCAGTCCTGTTTATAAAGAAAAAAGGATAGCACCTTAAGAATGCGTATTGACTACAGGGAATTGAATGGGGTAGCCATAAAAAATAATTACCCTCTGCCACATATCGATGAATTGTTTGATAACCTCCAAAGATCTGCGGTGTAGTCAAAATTAGACCTACATCAAGGGTGTTACCAACTAAAGATATGGGAAGCAGATTTCTTCAAAACTACATTTAATTCCCATTACGGACACTTTGAATTTGTGGTAATACCATTTGGACTATTAAATGCTCTGGCTACATTCATGGATCTGATGCATCAAGTGTTCCGGCCCCTACCTCGACTGCTTTGTAGTAATTTTTATCGATGATATTCTAGTTTATTCCTAAATCAGAGGAGGAACATGAAGAATATTTGCGAACTATCCTTCACACTCTCAAAGAGAACAAATTATATGTCAAATTCAGCAAAATATGAATTTTGGCTGAAAAGAATAACTTTTCTTAGTCACATCACATCTTGAGACGGACTTGAAGTGGATCCAGAAAAAGTCAAGGTAGCTCTAAATTGGAAACAACCAGAAACAATCACGAAAGTGAGAAGCTTCCTGGAACTGGTAGGCTATGACTAAAAATTTTATTCAGAACTTTTCTAAATTAGCTGGCCCTCTCACCAAGATAGCAAAGAAGGAACAGCGATTTTTTTGGGATAAACAGTGCGAGAAAAAATTTCTGGGAATTAAAGAAAAGCTTAATAATAGATCTGATACTTGCACTGCCGGATAATTCAGGAGGATTCACTGTATATACTGATGCATCAAAAGAAAGCCTAGGGTGTGTATTAATGCAGAAATGCAAAGTGATTGTGTATGCTTCAAAGAAATTGAAAACTCATGAAGAAAACTATTCTGCTCATGATTTGGAGTTAATAGCTGTAGTTTTTGTCTGTGCAAAGCAGCGTCACTACCGATATGGAGCCAAGGTAGAAGTATACACGGATCACAAAAGCTTAAGATATATCTTTAGCTAGAACAATCTAAATCTAAGGCAATGGCGATGGATGAAATTTTTGGAAGATTATGACTTCACCATCGCCTACCACTACCCTAGCAAAGCAAATGGGAAGGCGGACGCTCTAAGTCGAAAGGGCAAATTGACAAATATGAGCATCTATCCAGAGATATATGGTGAAATTATGGAGGCCCAGTAAGGAGATGATTGGATACAGAAACTCAAAACGACAATGGGGCCTAAATTCAAAATTGATGAAAAGGGGTTGCCATGAGTCAAGGATCTGATGTGTGTTCCTGCGGAGGTACGGGAAGAATACTATCTGCAACACATCAAGATAAATACTCTGTACATCTTAGTGGAACAAAATGTATAGGGACCTTAAACAAAAGTTCTGGTAGGAAGGAATAAAAACAGACATAGCAAAACACATTCAGAAATGTCTGACCTGCCAGCTTATCAAAGCAAAACACCAGAAGCCATCTGGAAACTGCAACCACTTCCAATTCCAGATTGAAAATAGGATCAAATCACTATGGATTTTGTGATAGTTTTACAAAAAGCCATTGAGAAAATTCGAATCATAAAGAAAATATGAAGATAGCTTAGGATCAACAGAAAAGTTATGCAGATCAATGATGGAAAGACTTGGAATTTGAAGTCGAAGATCAAGTATTCTTGAAGGTTGCAAAAGGAATTCATAGGTTAGGTAAAAGTGGGAAACTAACTCCAAGATATGCTGGACCTTTCGAAATTATTGAACGCATAAGACTAGTTGCATATCGATTAGAATTACCATCCAACTTTACCGAAATCCATGACATTTTTCATGTATTTCAATTTCAAAAATACTATCCAGACCCCTCACACATCATAGAGCACATTGAGGTGCCCATTTATAGTGATCTCACATATGTAGAGCAATCAGTATATATCCTAGATTTTCAAGTTCGACAACTTAAAAATCGTCAGATACCCCAAGTCAAGGTTTTATGGCGAAACCAAAAGGTAGAAGAAGTGACTTGGGAATGTGACGACGAGATATGGGAAAAAATTCGCATATTTTTTAATAAAGGTATGAATCTAGGGATCAGATTATTTTAAGAGGAGAGTGACGACCCGAAAATTTCCTTAATCTTCTTTAAATTATTTTCTTTCCATCCAAAAATTAATAGCCTTTCAATTCAATTTTTTTTTTTTCATTTCCTTTACTGTTAAATTTTCTCGAAAAAAAAAAAACTTCAGTTTAAAATTTTCTTTTGGCACAAAATTTTTAAAAATACCTTATTAACTTCAAAAATATTTTATTTTGGCCCAAAGATTTCTATAATGTAATTTTCAAATCCTTAGTTTTAAACATTAAAATCGAGCCCTATTTTAAATAATTTTAATTGCTATTGTCCAAAAAATTTTAAAGCGGTGGAATTATTTCGATTTAGTAATTGAAAATTTTATTCCAACCAAATGTAGCCCAAAATATTATTTCAAGCCGAAATGAATGCATAATTGACTCAAGAATTGAGGCCCAAAGATTTTATTCAATTTCTAAAGTCCAATTCCAATTCTAATTTTGAAAAAAAAAAGGGAAAATCAGCCCTAAAATCGGTCACACACACAAACACACACTCAAGGTGAAGACCACTTTTAGATAAAACTATGTGATAAAAAAGTTGAAGACAATCTTTCATCATAGTCCACCTTCGTACACAACTCACTCCATTAGGCATCACCAACATTATTTCAAACTTTAAACAAATTTTAAAAATGCCATGTATTTACTATTACAAAATATACCTTTTGTATGTATTTTGGGGTGTACATACACAAGGAGTGAGAGAAGAAAATTCATACCTTGTCTTCCATTTCTTGTTGACCGAAAACAAAAGGGAGGAAAAGAAAATTTTTTTTCAACTTTTCTTCATCAATTTCATCAATCAATTGAAGGGAAATAACTAGGGAAGTCCACTTCTTGCTCCATTCAAGTGATTTGATAAGTTTAAGTTGAGTTTTGAAGAGGTTTTAACATGTTTAAGTTAAGTGTTAAGTGGTTGCTTTCCTCTTCGGATGTTTAGGAAGAACACTAGAGGAATTTGGAAGGATTTATTTGGAACTCTTGATATTTGGAAAGCTAAAGAAGGTAAAGATCATGATTAACCCTACATTATATTATTCAAATCATGATTCATGTTCCTCTATTGAAAAACTCTATGATTATGAACAAGTTGTTATGTTCCTTTAATTGCCTTGAGCCATACGATGATGCACTATGTTGATTATTGATAGAAATTGGTTGAGCTTTTTATGGAGAATCATAAGCATGAACTTAGTGGTTATGAGGGATTTATTGGATTGTTACTCTTAGAATTGATAACTAGATGATTTTATAAAACAAATGAAGTTTTGGAAACCATGATTTTGTTCTTGGTAGCAACTGCCTTTGCACACACCTCATTTTAAAAATTTGAAAACTTAGCCTATACTGTTCCAAAAATTCTATACAATGTATCATTGGAAATCTCATCGAGTCTAAATATTGTTAGGATAAAAAATAACTTGAAAATAGGAGAAAAAAATAAGAAAAGCCATTTGAACATAGCCTACCATTTTAGCCAAAATAGAGGAGGTCCTTTATCATACCCTCCAGTTCAAAAAAATTTGAAACCTGATCTCCTCACATGCAACAGACCCCTAAAATACATCGGTCGTAACCTTATTCAGTTTAGATAGTGTCAGAATTAAGAATCACTTAAAACTATAAAGAAAATTGACCCAAAACACTTTTCGAACCTAGCTTGCCAGATTACCAAGGGAGCAGGGGAGTCGCTAGAATGAGTTTTGGCATATCTTTCATTTTCAAAACCTTGAAACCAAAACTCCCTTTGTCAAATTAGCTCCAAAATGAAAAATCAGAAACTTTGTCAAGTGTAGATGATGATGGGCTCAAGAATTATCTAAAACTATGGAGAATTCCATCCAGAAGATTTTTTAGAAGATAACATACCAAACTGACCAAGGTTTACAGTAGAATCTATGGTCAACTTGAAAATTTTATAAAAGAAAAATTGCTCGTTGGACTTTCATTATAAAATCATCTTTGGAAAGCTTGTTAAGATACAAATTTTAACTCATTGAAATGTATTTTTAAAATGGTTGGAAAGTTCACTACTACAACTGAAACATATAAAAACCCAATCAACTTAACGTTCTTCATCAAAGTAACTTCCCCAAATCACATCCCATGTCTTTTAATATATTATGGTGATCCAAATAAAACTTCTATATCCCAGTTTCAAATCCTAAATTTCTACACCTAATTACCCGAATTTTGTCGCCATGTTGTGATTACTTGGAAGCTCCAAGTTCATATTTTTCCACTGGCAACCTTAATGCAAGAATGTTGGGCTCCGAGAACCTTAGGGGGTTTGGTTGGGCGTGACGGCACGTTGACCTTAACCTTGGGACTTCTCTAACATTTGAGGTAACTAGGAGGGAATTTGGATGTAGGTTTTCAAATAGTTATACTTGGCACACAGTCATCCGTGCCTAATGTTCACTGGCCTAATTTGGGCGATCACCCGAAGTGAAATTGGAGGGATAAGGAAATTGTTATTGTTTTGACGATATAAGGGTGACAGATCCACCAAATAATAATCCAGACAAATTCATTTTCACATTCATATTAAAGTTTGAGCTTCAATTTATGATTTGAATGCGTTGCAATATTTATTTAGCTATGAATGTCAAGAATTTTATTCCTAATGAACATTTGTACTCGAAAAAATATAATTTCTTTACCTTAAACATCATGATCATGATCTTTACTTAGCTTATAGACTTATTTAATTATGTTCTTGTGTAGGTGAATAATTTGGAAGGAAAATGCATTTGTGTGTTAATTTCTCTTTTATTGTATACGACCACAACCACGACGGCGAATTACGCATCAAGTACAGTGCCCATGTACATTTTATTATAACTAGAGTACCGGGGACCATAGCCACCGACACTTTATTTTATAGCAAATGTATGGATTAGATCGATATGATATTCCTTTTTTTTTTTTTATAATAGTTAAGTTAGTATATAGTTAAAATTATGTATAAGTTGGCTTGTACTTCGTTAGCTGGAACTCTTGCAATTATGTAAATTACGATTTGTAAGATGGTTAATAGTGTGCCAAAAATATTGTACATTACATGTAAATTTTAAGTTCAATTAAGATAAGTTTTATTTAATTATTGTCCTTATGTTGATTTTATTATTTAGTTAGTAATCCTTACATCCTGAGTAATGTTCTGGAAACTAGGGTGGAAGTGCACTAGAACCCCAGGGAGGATGTGCACTATCTGAAGAATAACATATTGAAGCGAATCAGTATCTCGTATCAAAATAAAGGATATTTTTCTTATATCTTTATATTAATTTTCTTATGCTATTCTTTGATAAGAACTTATTAATTTTCTTAAAATTTTTTCTTATCCTATTTCAGGGGGCATTATGAGCATGAGCAAGAATAGCAGGAGCAAGGCAGAAGTAAGATCAAAAGCAGGAGTAGTTGAAAGAGTTTTTTTCTTTTTTTTTTTTCGTGTTTTGGGATTTTGTGGATATTTATGTTTTAATATTTTCTCTTATCATGTCTTGAGTTCTATGGAGTTGTTGGAGTAAAAGCATTTTTGGAGCTCAAACAAAAGTGAAAAGATAGGTATTCTTTTGTTTTTTTGGATAACATTTCTTTCCTTCTTTATTAGTAGGTATAGGCATATAATTTACATTAGGAGATTGTAACGCTCGGGATCTTAGAGCATCCACCCCTAGGTCCAAAATGTTACTCTACCAAAAGGGAACTAACTAAAACCATAGTGGAAGCCCATCTCATATCCATTGCTTCAATATTTCTTAAAATTACAAACCAATTTTTTCAAAATACAACTTAAGTTCCAAAAGAACATCATAGGATAAAAAAGATACAACTGTTTATTTCCAGAATCCATTCAAATTCCAACTAAATATGATACATTTACATCAACATATATCAAGTCCAAAATACTAACATAAAGTTTCCAAAACCTTCGAACGATTCTTGCAATTAATTCCCCACATAATAAATGGTAAAATCATGAGTCCGCTAACCCAATAAGACATATGGTAGGTGACAAAGAGTACAAGATTGATCAAGAGACATAGTAAGAACGAACCATGAATATGATAACGAATACTAATTGGAACTTTCAGAACTTGCATTATGAATGAACAACTTATAAATTGTATCACATTCATGTCAACAAACATATAAAGCTAAAACAAACATTTGGTGGATTTGTGACCATTATCGCTCCCAAATATTTATATTCATATTACCTTATCCCTCCATTTTGCTTCCTCAAGTGGCCACCCAAAGAAGCATTGAACTTACTTAAGGCACAGTCGCTGCAGCACGGTCGGCACAAGCCTTAAGAGTAGTACTTTGAAAAACCTATCTCCAATGTCCCTTCGAACCACCAAACCTTCGGAATCCTTAGGAGTTTTGACCATCGATTCGATATCGCCCAATGAAATTTTCCTGAGAATTCCCAGAGCCCAACTTTCATTCATTCTTATAGGTTTAGGATAAATAGAAAATGTTAAAAATATTTAGCCACATCGGGGTACGAATTTCAGAACAAACAGAATATATTCAAAACATTTAGCCATATAAGGGTACGAATTCAAAACAAACAGAATATGTTCAAAACATTTAACCCCCTCAGAGCACAAATTCAAAACAAATAGAATATGTTCAAAACATTTAGCCACATCGGGACACGAATCCATATAGCCAATAGATTCAATAAACGATTCGAATTGGACCTTGGTCCTTGGAAAAATTATTTTGAAGCATTAAAATATTTAAAGAAGTGAATTATGTACTAAACATGGCAAAATAGGGCCAAAAATAACTTTGAATTCTTCTGGACTGGGCGCAACTGCTCATGGAAACAGGCGCGATCTCGAAGCCCAGGTGTGAGTGCGCCTAAAGCTGGGCACGGACCCGCCTAGCCATTTATTATTATTTTTTATTTTTTTTTGAAATCAAATTCCCAGCAGAAACATTTTAAGACAAAAATCTCAAAAAATTCAAATTATAAATGTCATTTACTAATTTTGGGAGAAAGATATTATAAATCCATAATTTCATTTTGGTCAACCTTTTGATCCAAAAATCAAATTTTTAAAAGAAGCTATTTTGTGAGAAAATTATAAAATTCAAGTTTGAAATTTATCAAGAGTTTCATGGAAAATATGTCACAAGTCCAAAATTTCATAATTTTTAGAGAAGTGTTTTAAGTCCACAAATCCATTCTTTCTTTTTGTCTCAAAATTCTCCTAATGTCCAAAGCCCATTGATCACAAGAGCATAATACATGAGGATGGGAATCATAAGAATATCAAGTCCTCAGTTCATCATTCAAACATGTATTGAGCTTTTAAGTCCAATAGGCATAACAAGTAGCATGAAAATAGCTCAATATAGATCACATTTGCAAGGAATGAAGTAAGAAAAAGTTCTTAAAGGCGAGTAGAGAAGCTATAAATCATACCTTTGGTCCTTTGATTTCTATCCATAATATGTTTTTAAATTTCCAAAATACCCCAAGGGAAAGCACTATGTATTCAATACTAAAATTTCTTGGTTAACATATAGCAACCTTTATTTCAATAATTTTATCTCAAAATTTCTAATAGTTTAATGGTGCAATTTACTATTATAATTACCTTAACTCGATGGTCTTTCTAACGGTGACTTTTGATTGGTGATATAACAGTAGGATCTTCGCCTATATCTATCCAAAATTGTCCCTTGCTACTATCCCTTGTCCCGGCGGCCTTGGCAGGTTGCATTCTAATGGAATCTTCTGATGTTTCCCTCCATAGTTTTGCATGATTCTTGATACTATAGTTATTTACTCTCGATAAAGCTTCTAACAGTATGTCACATAGGCCGATTTGATGAGACAAAGTTGGCTTTTGAAGCCTTGGAAATTGAAGGATATGCAAGGGAAAGTGTTACTCGAGACTGAGGAAAATGTTTGTGTGAGTTAACTCCAAATCTTCCCCTTTTGCAAATGTTATGGTATAGTTAAGATAGATACATTTTTCTTCCTTAGAGAAATTATAGATGTAAGTGTTTATATATGTAGAGAGAGTGTGTGCTGAGAGCAGGAAGCTTATATTTATATAAATCAAATAGAGAATGTCTTTGCAAGAGTGAAGAAAATCTTGTTTTGCACTCATCATATTTATAGAGCAAATGAGAGGGCTTTTAAGCAAAAGAAAAATTGGATGGGGACTTGTAACACCCGAGAATTTTCAAAATAAAATTCTTGAATCGTCGTTTTGTCGAAAACTCATTTGATTTTTAAATCATGCATCGTTTTAAAACCAAAACACGTTTGTGCATTCTAAATGATTTCGAACCGATACGTTTCCATTCCATGTCATGTCTCAACCCAAAAAAGAGCCCAAATGATCTAAACTCGGCCTATTGAAATGCTATTGTTATTGATGGCCTTAGAACATTATGCCTTGCTGGCTCATTAATTAATTGTTATATTGTCTATTTCGTTCTAAAGCCATATGATTGATTGATTGGGGCCCATGTGGGGATTTCTTGGGGACCCAACTCGGGTAGTATCGGACTGTCTACTAGGACCCACGACCCCCTGATTATTGGGTAGTTCAGACGAATTCTGGAGGTAGAATTCCAAAGCACTACCCTAAGCACGTACGTCGGCTGTGCTTCTTGATTGAATGATGCTCCTTTGGGAGTTGGAGGGATAAGGCAAAAAGTATATGTTGCAGATATAAGGGTGATAGACCTACCAAAAGATTGTTTCAGTCTATGGACTTGAATGTGATAATATATGTATATCTATTGATTGTCTTGAACGTTCCGATTGTTATCTGTATCACATTCTTGTATTGATTTGATATGCTCATGTTCTTTAAAACTCTTACTTTCTTCTGCATGCTATAGATTTTACTGGGTCAGTGGACTCATGACCCTATTTAACATGTAGGTTCCGGGAACGTGAATGAATAAATGATTGAAGCTTGTAATAGATAGCATGACTTATTTTGGTTTTGACATCCCTATTTGTATCTTGACTTGAATTGCCACTTTTGGACTTAGTTAGCAATTGGGATAAATAGTATGTTTTGAACTTATCACATATATAGGATGTTGGATTGTAATATTTAGATTGATTGCCTTATGTATTTGAACTCTTGGATTATAATAGTGAGCTATGGCACTTAGTTTGAATCTATTGATGGTTTTACGTAAGTTAGCTTGAAT
>JACFYI010001690.1:70032-83093 GCA_014898755.1 Handroanthus guayacan
TATGAGCATGTGAGCTTGTGGTTATTGTGCCATTCTTGTTATTCCATGCTCGCTTTCTTGAATATGAATCCATTCCTAAGCTTATTGAACTACTCGAACTATATACCATTGCTTGGGATTGATATTGAATGTTGGACCGTGGACTAAGAGGAAGAACGAGCTAAAAATTTGATTAGAAATGAAGGATCTCGACAGAATAGTAGGATTGGATGTTAAAATGATTCTTCAAAAATTTTCAAAACAAAAATTCGAAATGATGTTATATAAATTATATTGTACCTAGGAATATCTTAAAAATGTGTATTTGGAACTAAATCAATAGATTTAAAACGAAAAGAGAAGAAAAAGAAGTAACAAAAGCATTTGAAAATTTGATTTTGTTACATTTTTGGATTTTTTTGAAAAATAGCTAGACTTGGATTTCAATAAAACTTCTTTTACAAAAAGTGTACGGAAAAAAAATCTGAAGTTTCCCCAGGAAATATAAAAAAAAAAATTACTGCGCACGATACTGTTCACGGCGCGACTGCGCATGAATAGTACAGCGGTCGCGCCCAACATAGAAAAAATTTTATCGTTCAGCGTGATCGCGTCCATTTTTGAGCGCGGACGCACCCACGACAGTGCCAAAATATAGGATTTTCATCTTTCGACGCGAGCATGCCCGCAATAGTGAATCAAAACTTAATCTTTGACTTCTTTTGATGTTTTAGACTTGTTTTCTACCTTATTTCATATCACGTTAAGTCATACCCAATTTTTCTAACGTAATATGAGTTTTAAAATGATAACCCCCAGTCCATGGTCGAATTTCCGAATCGATTGATTGATCGAACATGTATTGGCCTATTGAAATGCTATTGTTATTGATGGCCTTCGAACGTTATGCCTTGCCGGCTCATTGATTAATTGCTATATTGTCTATTTCGTTTTAAAGCCTTATGATTGATTGATTGGGGCCCATGTGGGGATTTCTTGGGGACCAAACTCGGGCAGTATCGGACTGTCTACTAGGACCCACGACCCCCTGATTATTGGGTAGTTCGGACGAATTCTGGAGGTAGAATTCCGAAGCACTAACCTAAGCACGTACGTCGGCTGTGCTTCTTGATTGAATAATGCTCCTTTGGGAGTTGGAGGGATAAGGCAAAAAGTATATGTTGCAGATATAAGGGTGATAGACCTACCAAAAGATTGTTTCGGTCTATGGACTTGAATGTGATAATATATGTATATGTATTGATTGTCTTGAACGTTCCGATTGTTATCCGTATCACATTCTTGTATTGATTTGATATGCTCATGTTTTTTAAAACTCTTACTTTCTTCTGCATGCTATAGATTTTACTGGGTCAGTGGACTCATGACCCTATTTAACATGTAGGTTCCGGGAACGTGAATGAATGAATGATTGAAGCTTGTAATAGATAGCATGACTTATTTTGGTTTTGACATCCCTATTTGTATCTTGATTTGAATTGCCACTTTTGGACTTAGTTAGCAATTGAGATGAACAGTATGTTTTGAACTTATCACATGTATAGGATGTTGGACTGTGATATTTAGATCGATTGCCTTGTGTACTTGAACTCTTGGATTGTAATAGTAACTTATGGCACTTAGTTTAAATCTATTGATGGTTTTACGTAAGTTAGCTTGAATGATTGTGTTATGAATTTATGTATTGGATTAGATCGTATCGAACGCGAGTGATGCACCTCGGGTCTCGGGTCCGCACATCCTCGGGATTTTGGGGGGCATCACAGGACTTGTCTTCCAATTCCAAAGCTTGTAGAAAAAGATAGAGGTATAAAAGTTGGTGAGAAAAATCCTCCCTTCAATCTCTTTTGGCCAATTTTTCTTCTCTCTCTCTCTGTTTTTTTTCTTTTTTTGAATTGTTTAGATTGGATCAGGAATTGTTGGGCTAAAATTTAAATTAAATTAGGCGAAAATTTTGGGCTTAATTGTCTCGTTTGGACTGAAATGATGTGTAACGAATTTTTGGATGCAAGTAAAATTTTTCAGATGTAGAAAAATGTTTTGATTACAAGAAAATTCTTTCATAATCGTAGAACAATTTATCATTTGGAAAACGAAGAATTAAAATCTTAATTAGGGGAGTTTTTGGGATGCAAGAGAAAATCTTTCAGATGGGAGATAATATTTTGACTATAAGAAAAATTTTGTGATCTTGAAAATCATTTGTCATTAGCATAATAAAAGTTTTAAAATTTGATTAAGAGGATTTTCTGGGTATTACAATCTCCCTTTTAAAAAAATCTGGTCCCCAAATTCGTATCTCTACTCAATTAAGTAGGGATATTTATCCCCCATCATGACCTCACGCTCCCAAGTAACTTTTTCTATGTTCTTATTTCTTTCAAAAGACCTTAACTTGGAGTATCCTATGATTCCTAAATTTCTTAGGTCTAGTAATCTAGGATACGGATAGGATTTTCTATGTTTACAGGACAATGTGAATATTTGATACAAGTCTTCTAACATCCTCCCACTAAAGTGAACTTCATAAGGAGTTTTCTTATTTTTAAGGGTTAAGCCCATTCGTTTAGAAAAAGGAATATGTACCACCAATATCAAATGACTATATGTATCTAAAATTTTGGGCTATGACCTTACCTTCTTCCAACTGAGTAGGGTCCGCCTCTTCCTTCTCGGCTAGGGCATAGGCTCAGGCTTTAACCCCTCAATGAACTTTTTTGTCCTTCTCTTTTCTTATGTCAAGATACGCAGGGCATACTAGATCAACCAGTTACACTCCCTATTATACTCTGCTCTAACAGGGATCCCCGAATCAAACTCACGAACTCCTTTTTTCTTATATCCCTTATATTTTGGAGAAAATACCTTTTCGTAAACTCTACCCTAAATTCTTCCCAAGTTCATACGATCCTATCTCGATTCCATCTTTGCTCCACAACATGCCTTCAGTTTTGTGCTGTATTTTCTAAAAGAAAGGTAGCATATTCTTTCGAGTAATTTAGTACTCAAAAAGTTTTCTCAACTTTCCCAATTCACGCCTCTATTTTCTTATCATCGGACTCATCTTTGAACCCGAGTGGGTTAAATATCAAAGACCTAGTTAACAGTTTATCCTTTAAATTTTTCTTCTTCTTACATCTTTGCTTAGCAAGTTATCGGCATTAGTTTACGAGTTGCTGCAATGAAGTGAACTAACCTACAACAAGCCCATTTCTTGCTAGGGGAGTTCTCTTACACGGCCTTTCTCAAGTAAAGTATCCTCTACATTAATTGGGTTTTCTGATGCCCTTAATTCCTTAAATAAAACTCATCTTGGCCTACTGTGTTTTATAAGTGGTTTGTTGTTTGAGATTCCTTTCCTTGTTGCCATAATTATCTCAAAATATATAACCTCAAAACTTAAGTTGGCAACACTAAAAATCCCATATTCATTAAGTTAAAAAGGTTTCTTATTACACAACAAAAAACATGGTCACTAATTCATCTTACAAAACGAGCGAAAGAAAATGGTTATATAACCACTACCATATCATGCCTAGTTTCCATCATACTAATTACCACTAGGCTTCACAAAAGTTGGCATGCTTGAGGTTGCCACTATACACCACTTACAATTACTTATAAGTTGCTAACATACAATTACTTATGAGTTCCTAACACATACATATGTAGATGTGTTCAACACTTAAACCTCTAATCAATCTTAACTTAATTAGGATCCTCCTCTAGATCCTCTGCCTCCTCGTTTTCATCTCCAGTATTCACTTCAACATTCTTGGCATTACCAACAATATTCCTAACCCATCCTGCTAGTTGACTCTCGATCCAAGCTAGCTCCTCATCGGTCGCATACACCCTAGGTGGTACCATTATGGAAATTGATACCTCTATAATTATGCCACCAACTCATTGCTCATCCGTAGGGTGTGCCCTTCCTCCGAAGATGTTTGGAAATTTTGAGGGTCCGGGCATATCAAATGGAGGCACGAACTCACCCTTGCTATAGGTTGCCTTATTGTATCCTCGAAATATGCCGTCATGGCCCCCATTATGTGAGCAAAATATATTCGATATTTGGGTAGCTTGATTTTTCATATTCAAATGTTGATATTAGTTCTTTCCCATCATTTTATACATCTCTGTTTAGGCCCACTTTTCGAACTCTGGGTGGCATTGGACCTGAGCACAGTATGCTTGTTTCCAATAGGATATATATGACAACCCAAAAATTCCCCTAATTTAATTTTAAAGTGAGAGAATCTATCTAATTAAATTCTTAGACAAAATTTTTGTTGATGTAATTTTTGAACTCTCAAATTTCAATTGATGGACGGTTTAGAATGTTTTTGAACAAAACCCTATTCAGTACCCGATTTTTCACCGATTTGAGATTTTTCTCCCAATCAAAAATATTTTTTTCACTTCCAAAAAATTATTGTGCACATTATTTTAGGCCAAAGAAATAAGTTTTAGTTCAAAATTATAGCCAAAATCTAGCCTCAAAACTTATATTAACATATCATGTATTATGCACTAGAAATATATTGGAATAAAATCAAAATACTTACATATATATGCTTATATATATACACGGACACACACACACACACACCTGTATTTTAGCCAAGATCTCTCAAAGTAGCAAAGATATTTGCATATTATATGCCAAAATTAATATTCAACCAAGCTTAATTCATAATTAAGCTAATAAGCTACATCCCATAGACAATTGACACTTAGCATTAATTTTAAAAATACCCAATAAATCCAAACATCCTTTCTATATGGTAAGCAACAAATTTTCCAAATTAAGCCCTCATTTTCGTGTAAGAAGAGAGAGAGAGAGAGAGAGAGAAGAGAGAAAGAGAGAAGAAAATTTGCTAGACCAACTCTTCTATCTTGTCTTCTATTCCAAAGGAATTTCAATCTTTCAACATCAATTTCAATTCAAAATTAACTCAAGGAAGGGGGAATTAAGGTTACTCACTTGGTAAGATAGAGATTTTAGTTGTTATGTGTTGTGTTTTCTACATAGGTGTAGAATAAGGTATGAAAACTTATGATTTTGATTTCTATAGGATTTGATTGAGGGTGAACCATTACTACCAAGTTTTGGATTGGCTTATAATATAAGGATCATAGCTATTCCCTCTCTTGAACACTTGCTATGGATTAGAACTTGTATTGGTTTATTTCATTTCTTGAATCGGTTGAACTGTATTGTTGAAATATCATTGGAATTTCTTATTTTGGGACACTTGATTCGATTGAAACCTTAGCTCGATCCTATGCTATTGTATTCTTGATCATGTTGGAGACTTGATGGGATAAAAATCACAGACAAAAGAGACTCTAACTATTTGATAGTTAAAAATACCAAAATTGGTATTTTTGCCAAAGTTTCTTCAAAGGTTAAAAATTAAAAATCTCAATAATGACTAGAACAAACTAATACTAATTTTATATTTTTGGAGGTCTGTTATGAAAAGGAGTCGAGGAAAAAAATATCAAAAATTGGAAAATTAGCTCGGCGCGACTGCATCTACTTTTGGGTGCTGTAGCACCCAAAGCAGAAGCCTTAGGTTGCTCCGGGTGCATCCGCCCGCACTTTGGTCCGCAGTGGCGCCGAATCCAAAATATTTTTTAACTTAATTTTGATCTATTTTGTCCTTTTCGTCTGTTTTTCACTCCATTAAATTCTCCTATATCCGAATATATAATCTATGTACCCCAAACTTGATTCGAATCGATTGACAATGTTCAAATCTTATTTGAACTTCGAATATTCCAACTTGAATCACTGTTTGAACCTATCGATCATTTAAATTCTTGCCTTAATATGATCATATGTTTGAATAGGTTCCGTTCACTTTGAACAAGTCCGAAATTCATTTCGAAATCGCTTGTTAAATTCTTTGTTATATAAATTCTTGCCCAACATGGCTAAATGTTTGAATATATTCTGTTCATTTTGAAATTCGTGCCCAAATGGGGCTATATGTTTGAAGATGCCATGTTCGTTCTGAACCTATGCGTATACTTGATAAGTTGGGCCTTGGGAATCTTCAAGAGAATTTGATTGGGAGATATCAGGTTGACGATCGAAACCCCTTGGGGATTTCTATATGTTGGATAGTTCGAAGGGTCCTGGAGGTAGGATTCTAACGAGCTACTCCTCAGACTCATGGTTGACCGTGGTACGGCGGCTGTATCTCAAGGATGTATAACTCTGCTTGAGCGACTGCTCGGAGTTGTAAGGTTGCTATGGTCGTTATTTAACCCAAAGAAATTCAACAACATATTTGCTCCTATCTTTCCTTTCTAAAATCAAACGATTAATACATAAATATAGTGGTTTGCAAATTGGTAGGCCTCTCCAATTGTAATCGATATAGTTAGGCATTATCTATTTTACCAAATGCTCATAACTTAATTTAGTCCAATCCTATGACATAAGTCCAAAGAAAATTCTTATCCCAAAAATCTAATTCTGGCGTAGCTCAGGTTTCCAGAGCTTTGATATCACCTGTAACGCCTTGGATCCTAGAGCATCCCCCCTCTGTAATACCTCAAAAATTTTCCTAAGTAAAATTTTGGATCACCAACCTTTTAAATAATAATCCGTTTTCAATATCTCGAGCACGGTTTTAACATCAAAATAAATTTCGTGCATTCAAAAATTTTTCTTGCATTCGAGCTCCATTTTCCTACCTCGTTTCGACCCAAATGAGC
Organism: Handroanthus guayacan; assembly: GCA_014898755.1. Lineage (NCBI taxonomy): Eukaryota > Viridiplantae > Streptophyta > Magnoliopsida > Lamiales > Bignoniaceae > Handroanthus > Handroanthus guayacan. Next base: position 76,765 of record JACFYI010001690.1, read on the forward strand.
CCCAAAAGCCATTAAAACAAGCCCAATTTGGCCCAAAACCCTAGCTACCATTTTTTACCCAAAATTTCAACTTAAAAAGAGAGAAAGATGCTGTTGCAGTTGCGCAGCCCTACTTTAGCCATGGTTGGGATTTTTCCCATCCATCTATCAACTCCTTGGTTGGCTTCTTAAGGAAGATTGACCAAATTAATTTTGAGGGCCTTAACCAAATTGATTTTGCTTAGATACCCTCATTTCCCTTCAATAAATAGGAGCCTTTATGCAAGATAGGTTCTTCTTGCATTTACAACTCTTTCTCACACAACACTAGCATATTTACTTAACTCTTATTCAAGTAATCTTCAAAGCAGAAAAGTGGGAAGAATACTTTCCTAAGACCATTGGTAAGATTAGCCTATGAATATGATTAAGTATATATTATAAGATTGTGATTGGAGCTTAACCTAAATATGATCTTCGATTTTATGTGGATAAATCAAACACTTGTGGAGCATAATACATTTGCTTTAAGCTTAGGATCAAGTAAGACTTATGGATTTCTTTGCTTCCTCCTTATGTTTATTTGATCATCCTCAAGATTTGTTGATAGTCTTGCATTCAGCATATGAAAATCATGATCGTATTGATATTCTTGATATTATGAGCTTACTCTTATTGATATTGATTGACTCTTGCAATAATAAGCTCAAAACTTGGTATGAAAATCCAAAGACCTTATGTATATCCTTGACTTCATTACCTAAACTTTGGATTGGAATTGAACCTTAGACATTGGACTATGTTGAGGATTTGTAAACTAAAAATTGAAAGAAAATAAAGGAAATAGACTAAGAAAATAGTTTTTTAACTTGACCACCGATTTTTATAAAATCCTGAAACAAACTTTAAAACTATGATTTAAAAATGTTATGGTATAAAAGAGCACCTAAAAATATGATTTTGAAAAAAAATCAAAAGAAAATAAAAGACGAAAATATGCATTTTGACCCAAGAGTGAGCCCCCAAGCGCTCAACTTGGGCACTGGAGTGCCCAAGTTGGCACTCAAGCACTCAGTCCGGTGCTCGAACGAGTGCTTTCTAGTAGCTGAGTGCCCAAGCTCTCAAAAGCGCTCGGTTCTGTGGTGTTAATAACTATTTGGGTACTCGAGCACCCAAATGTATGCCCAAGCGCCCATTCTAGTTAACAAAACATAATTTTTCAACTTCATTTTAATGTTCTGAGCGCATATTCAATCTCTATTAACATGTTTCAGACTTTGAAAGGGAAATCCTCTAGTTTATAATCAAATTTTGAATCGTTTGTTTAATATGATTTGGCCAAATTTTGAATCATTTGTTAGATATGATCAGCCAATCAAATATGTACCCGAAGTGGCTTCATGATATAAGATATGTTAATATGCTCAGTTTGTTTCAAGCTTAGTTGAATGAATGATTGTTGGGCCCTAGGGATTTTCAAGGTTATCTAATTTGGGCAATATCAGATTGACGATCTGAACTCTTGAAAATCCCTTATTGTTGAGTAGTTCTATGAGCCCTGGAGGTAGGTTTATAAAGGGCTACTCCAAAGCACGTAGGTCGGCTGTGCCTTATCGTTTATCTGATGCTCCTTAAGGGAGTTTGGATGGATAAAGATTATAGGTCTGATATGTGTTGGAGTTATAAGGGTGACAGATCCACCAAACTCTTGATTTAGCCTTATGACTTGAATGTGATATTTGATTCATGATAGCTACTTGATTTTGATCGTTCTGTTAATTCCGAAATGTTTAATGAATCACATTCATGTTCTGTTATTGATATGCTTATCATTTGAACTCCTATATTCTTGTTTTATGCCATAAGTTTTACTAAATCAGTAGACTCATGATTTGATTAATATCATGTAGGTCCTTAGTCCTATGGATTTGATTGACTAGAAGTTCCCCGATAGCAAGTTGGTCTATCTTTTGGAATTTGTATGTATACGCTTGTATCTTGGCTTGTTGACCGTTTAGACTTTTGGTTTGATAGAACGTTTAGAATATTGGCCTGTAAAATTTAGGTTAATCTTGATGTAATATTTTGGAAAAATTTTATGGCATGTATTGGTATTGTGTTGCGAATTTAGTTTGGACACAATATGTTATTTTTTTTTGGTTTTAGAATGTCACCAACCGCGAGTAGCGCACTCCGCATCTCAGGGTGGAATGCTACGGGATCCAGGGGTATTATAGGTGGTATTAGAGCCTAGGATAAGAAACCTCTGTGGTTTAGATTTGTAGAATTTTTGCATTTATTCTCGTTTCTCACTACTAATTTCATTTGTTTTATTTTTGAATTGGAGATGGATAAGGACAAAGGCAAGGCGAAAGATTGGACCAGTTTCGAGTCAGATCACAGTGACAACGACAAAAACTTAGGGTCTCTTAAGAAGTAGAAGATCAATTGCGAAGCTATTATAAAGGAGATATGCCGGGAGAGGGATTATTGGAAGGATGCTTATCTTAAAAAGCATCGATTGTATCAGATTTATAGTAGTTAGGCTCGAGATGAGATAGAGATGATGGCCTCGAGACACCAATCAGAGTGCCATAATTTTAAGAACATGGCAGCCCATAATCAAATTTGCTTTAACCTCATTAAGGGAGATTTGGTGGCCAAGGTGGATAAGGTGTCTAGACAGGTAATAGGTGCTATGGTTAGCATGGAGTGGCTAGCACAGGATCATTCTAAGGAGACAATCGTCCCTAGATTCCAGGCTCCGTGGATTCCTTCAATGTTTGGATTATGAGAGATCAAACACCTCGTTCGTCAGTACCGAGGACACGTACACCTCCACTATCTGTAAGAGATAGAGAAGAACCCTCTGTCATCCCTTCGAGTGCCCCGAGGAGGGTAAATATGACCACCCGTATAAGTGTACAATCCCCATCCCTTATTGATGATGATGATGCAACTGCTGCTTCGGTTGAGAGGATGCTAGATGACGTGGGATATATAGCAGCTCCCAAGAGTGACAATTGTGACCCTAGGCTCGAGAAGGATGACGATGACGAGCCAGAGGAAGATTCAGAGAGAAGCCTATTGAGGATCCTCGTCGCCTGTCGGGTGCTTGATATGGAAGATTAAACGAGTGGCTTGGGATTTTTCTTTCTTTTCTTTATTTATTTCAGTTAATATTGTATATATTAAGTTGATGTTAGGAATGTAATCCTTTATATGTTAAGTAGGGACTCTAGCTTAGTATAGTTAGAATATTTTGTATAGAATAGTATTTAGTATTCTCCCCGTTTTGAATATGTTTAGGGAGCTATCTTTCTTTGGCTTTTTAAAGATAGTTCCATAACTATAAATGTTAAACGTGAAAGCTTTGCATCTCAAGTATGAATGAAAAGTTCTTTAAGGTTTTCCCAACTTGAAATTGTTGTTATTCTATGCTTTATGCATTATTATGCTCTTCTATACACTCCAGTAATCATGAATTGCTACTAAAATATTAATTCTACGAATTTCAGATCAAGAAGTCATCTAATGGCAATACAACCCAAAATAAACTTAGAAGAAAAAGAGGGAGACCCAGACGGGTATTATTTGAAGATATCAGGGCACCTGACACACCTAATAATGATGAAAACCCTATATTCCGTCAGGAACAAGATAACTCGAACCCTCAAGCATGAAATGAACCTCGCCAAAGAAACCCTCAATGAAATGAACTAGTAGCCGAGCAATTTCTTACCCTCCTATGACAAGCTTTGAATTGGGACCAACCCTAATTATAGCGAAGATAGGGACAGGAGGAGCAATCTGAGGATAAGATGTTGGCTAGGTTCTTAAGGTTTAATTTGCCTAACTTTGATGGCAAGCCTAATGATCATAAAGCCAAGTCCTGGTTAATTGCAGTAGAGAAGACTTTTTGAGTGTTAAACTACTGGGACTCGCAGAAAATAAACTATGCTACATATTTGTTTGAGGGGTCTGCGTGCCACTGGTGGGCAGTCATTGAAAGAAAATGGGAGAGAAATGGAATTGAGGATTCTTGGGAGCAATTCTGAGAAGAGTTCCTAAAAAAATTTATTTTCACAGGTAATCAAGGATCTGTGAGAAAAAGAGTTCATGAAGTTAATTCAAGTATCATTATCTGTGGCCAAGTATGAGGCCGAGTTCAATTGGCTTATACAATACGTTCTACAAGTATTGGCAAATGAAGAAAGGAGGCGGAAAAAATCTGTTGAGGGCCTAAGACCCGAGTTGAAGATAGCATTAACCATAAATCGGCCCTAAGATTACGATAGTGCCATCGAGATGCCAATGGAACTTCAGGCAGAGTTTCAGGAGCTCTGCAAGATTGATGAAAAGAAGAAAGGAAAATGGACTAGCAAGTCTAATTCTGATAAGGGAAAGAAAGGCTTCTTTAACAAGAAACCTAATGCAAGAAATACGTGTGCACCTGTAGATAAAGCAAAAGCCCAAACAGCTCAAGGAAAAGTGAAATGTGGAAACTGTGGAGGCACTAATCATATGGAAGAGTAGTACCGGAAAAAGTTAGGCAGGTGTTTTACTTGCGGTAGTGACTAGCACACAATCAAAGACTGCCCCAAAACTAACAACAGGGCACGGCTGGGCGTTCCCAGGTCAAAACAAGAGCTTATGCCTTAACGGGATAGAAAAACATGGATCCTACCCAGGTTGTGGAAGGTAAGATTATCATTCAGAATTTTATTTGTAAAGCTCTCTTTGACCCTGGTGTGACATATTCCTTTATTTCCCTTGATTGTGTTAAAAAATTAGACTTGTCTTCTGAAAATATGAACATTCCCTATGAAGTTCATACTCCGGTAAGGGGATGTCACCAAACTAGGATTAGATACCCACGATGCCTAGCAATCATAGAAAATCAGAACTTTAGTACGGATTTGATAAAACTACCAATCCAGGATTATGACCTCATTCTAGGGATGGATTGGTTGTTTAGGCATCATGCCGTAGTTGACTGTTATGCTAAAATAGTCAAGTTAGGTATTGGAGTTGGAGCTGATACTTAAGTACAAACAAGAATAGTGGTGTCCTGCAATATCAGCAGTAACGGCCAAAAAGATTATCAGGAGGTATTTCCTTGAGGTAAAATTGAATATTCTAGCCTATTTGATAAATAAACCTCTAGATAAGAATAAATTGAAAGACGTTAAAGTGGTTAATGAATTTCCTGAGGTATTTCCAAAAGAATTGAATTCACTACCCTAAAATCGGGAGATTAAATTTGTGATTGAAATAATTAATAGGGTAGCGCCATTCTCAAAGACTCCTTATAGAAGGCACTAGCAAAATTAAAGGAGTTAAAGGAATAATTGCAAGAACTGCTGCAGAAAAATTTCATATGACTGAGCTCTTCGCCTTGGGGAGCTCCGATCCTACTTGTGAAAAAGATGGATAGGTCACTAAGAATGTGCACTGATTACAGGGAGTTAAATAAAGTGATCATCAATAATAAATACCCCTTATCCCACATCAAAGATGAATTATTTGATCATCTTCAGGGTTCTGCTGTCTACTCTAAGTTGGATTTAAAATAGGGGTACTATTAGTTGAAGATACGAGAAGCAGATATTTCTAAGACTGCATTTAATTCCCGTTATGGGCATTTCGAGTTTATAGTGATGCCCTTTGAATAAATAAATGCTCCCAGGCATTTATGGACCTAATACATCGAGTGCTTCGTCCATACCTTGATGGCTTCATCGTTATCTTCATAAATGATATTCTGCTTTATTCAAGATTAGAAAGGAGCATGAATGACATTTGAGAGTTATCCTTTAAACTTTAAAGGAACACAAGCTATACGCCAAATTTAGTAAGTGTGAATTCTGACTTAAGAAGGTGACTTTCTGGGGCATATCATATAAGAAAATGGACTCGAAGTGGAACAGAAAAGTCAAAGTAGTCCTTTAGTGCAGAAGACCAAAAGCGGTCATTAAAGTGAGAAGGTTTCTAAAATTGGTTGGATATTATTTGAAATTTATCCAGAACTTCTCTAAGTTGGCCAGACTGCTCACTAGACTAACCCAAAATGATCATAAATTTGTTTAGGACAAACTGCGCGAGGAAAGTTTTTCTGAGTTAAAGAAAAGATTGATTACGACTCCAGTACTCGCACTGATTAATAGACCAGAAGAGTTTACTATATATACGGACGCCTCTAAAGAAGAGTTAGGCTATGTTCTAATGCAAAAAGACAAAGTAATTGCTTATACATCACGAAAGTTGAAAAATCATGAGATGAACTATCCCACCCATGATTAAGAATTGGCGACGGTAGTCTTTGCCTGTAATACCCCGAGTTTTCCCTA
>JACFYI010001690.1:111331-132054 GCA_014898755.1 Handroanthus guayacan
ATAAAGCTTACAAGTCACAAGACTATATAATTCTAAGTTCATTGGTTCCAAAACGATATGCTAAACCAAAATAAAAGGGAGATTACAAATCCAAAGCAAGCTGTACAATCTATCATAGGCTCCAATCATTCAATCGTTTACAGTTCAAAAACCTATATGATAAATAGGGTGATAAGTCCACTGACTCAGAAAATAATTCAAAACAATCAAGACGATCAATATATACATATATTAGAATTATTTGTCACATTTGAGTCCATTGGCTGAAACAATCTATTTGGTAGGTCTAACACCCTTATATATCTTCAACAAAATCATTTCACTTTATCCCTCAAACTCCCAAAGGAGCTCAATCAATCAAAAAGTACAGCCAACATACATGCTTAGGGTAGCACTTTAGAATTCTACCTCCAGAATTCATCCGAATTACCCAACAATTAGGGGCTCGAGGGTCCTAGTCTACAATCTGATATTGCCCAAGTTTGGTCTCCAAGAAATCCCACAAGGGCCTACAATCAATCAATCATATAGCTTAGAATGAAAATAGCAATACGTCAAGCAATAGGGATTTAAAACACAAAGAAATCAAATTGGGTACAGAAATGGGCGCCTGTGCGTGCAAACGGGCGCCCAACAACGTGCGCTCAGGTGTTGACTCTCGGGCTGAAATTCGATTTTTCATCTTTTGATTTTCTTCAAATTTTTTATCCAAAAATATATTTTTGCGGTTCTTATATATGTAAAAATAGTTATAAAATATCGTTTCGGATTTTGGTTTTGAAATTTTTTGAAAGATCGTTTTAACATCGAAATATATGGTTTTGTGCATATCACCCATTTTCAATCGTTCTTAGTTCATTACTCCTTTTGGTCCATGGTCCATTATTCAAAAGTCAATCCCACGCATCATTATAAGAGTTAAGGAGGAATCATTTAGTATGGGATTTACATATTCAAGGAGTTGAGCATAGATTTGCAAGGATAACAACAACATAAGTTCTCATGCTCAACATATCGGTAGACATCAAGTATTCAATAGCTCAAAACATGCTCGATCAAGGAAGGAAAAGCTGAAACACATGCTAATGAAGAGAAGAAGAAGCTATAAGTCTGACCTCTTGTAGCAAAACTCGAAGATATAAACGTTTCAAGCTTAGTTCCCCAAACCTAAGATCATATACACATATATCAAGTTCTAGTCATCCATATCATTTATCCATTCTCAAATCACATATCTAAGGTTACTTACCAAGTGTTAGAGTGAGAGTTCTCACACCTAGAATCCCTCTTAAAGTTGACCATTTTTTGCTAGAAGAAGATATGCAAGAGAAGTCCAAAATGCCAAGGTGCTTGAGAGGGGTAAAGTTGCAAAATTTTGTAGGTGTTGAGTGTTTAGTTTCTACAGAAATTTTTACACCAATGGAGGTTTATTTATCGGATGAACTTGGAGCCAAAATGAGAGAATCAATAAGTTTAAACCCCTCAAAATAATATCCAACATATATAGTAGGTAAGGTGGCCTATTTGACACCATAAGATGGATGGATGGGATGAAAATCCCATCCAATGTGATGTTACTGTTGATGCTACAGCTGGAGGATCTACAACGTCTATTTTCTTTTATTTTATTTTTTTTAATTTCAATTGCGCTACATTTTGGTCAACAATAATGACTAGACATTGGGCTTATGGACTTTTGGGCTCGTTTTTGGGTCAAAATTTGGCAAAAAATTGAAACGTGTTTGCTTGAAATTATTTCAAATGCACAAAATGTGTTTTCATTTTAAAACGATGCTTGGTTTTGAAATCAAAAGGATTTTTGATAAATCGGCAATTCAAGAATTTCATTTAGGGATTCTCAGGTATCACATGGCATATCTCACATATTGTTATTCCGTGTAGTTAAGTATCTGGAAGATTTCCTCATTATCTCATCCTTGGTCAGCCAGTTGTTGACTATGATTTCCTAGTTGCTGCAGTAAGGTAAAGAGCCGATCCACTATCGATTCCTCTCTAGTTGGGGGTGTTCTTTCATGAGGCTCCTTTCAGGGTTGGTTGTTCTCCATGTAAGTTAGGATTTCAGGCATAGGGACTTCCTCGAACAAAACATGTCTCAATTTGCCTTGTTTTCTAAACGTTTTGACATTTGATGTACTCTCATGGGTTGCCATTATAGTTTGAAAGTAACAAACAACCTTACTTAGCATCATTTCATTATCTTATTTTGTTATGAAACATCAAAACTATCATAACATAATCAAAATGAAATATCAAAGTCAGCTAAGTCATATAACAAAAGTTACATTGTTCATTAATTCCAAACGTAATCATATCACTTTAGCATAGAAGGTGGTTACAAGATGATCTATTATACTTTTAATCAATCAAAGAAAAACCCACTTGGTTTCACTTAAATACAAGCAATTAACTACTCAAAACTTAGTTAATACTTACCAAATTTAAAGATATAGGCAAGAGATAAAGCTTTTTAGTAATTCCCCTAAGATTGTTGGTTGAAAATATGAAAGAAAATTGAAAGAAAAATTTGCTCTACACACACCCATACTTTCGGCGAAGAGAGAAAGAAAGGAGACAAGGAGTGATCTCTTTTTTTTTGTCCTTTCTTGTGTGTATATACTTTCTAAATACATACATGGATGTATTTTTCAATAGTACATACATGGGATTTAAAGTTTGAAATCATGATGTTGGAGGATGACTTATGGAGTGAGGTGAGCATGGATCTCTCTAGAGCTTTATTTTTCACATGTTAATTAGGACTTGTCTTCACCTAGTGGAGGGGGATGTGTGTGTGTGTGTGGTCGGCTGAGGCGCTGAAATCCCCTTTTTTTCCCTAAAAACTTGAATTGGACTTGGTCTTTGATTTAGAAAATTTAATGAAGTTTTGGGCTCAAACTCTTGGGCCATTATGCATTGGTTTGAGTTAGAAAATATAGTCTTTGGCCCATATTTGATTGAAATAAAATTTTTGATTGTTAAATCGAAATAATTTTGCCATTTTAAAAATTTTCAAACAATAACGATTAAAATTATTTAAAATAGTGCTAGGTTTTGAAATTTTAAAACTTTGGGGTTGAAATACAATTACAAAAATCTTTTAGGTTTAAAATATTATTTTTGAAGTTATTAGGATATTTTCAATAAATTTTGGGCCAAAAGAATATTTGAAATGAATTTTTCTTTATTGAGAAATTTGGTCATAAAGAAAATTAGAAAAATTTCGGATTGAAAGATAATTAATTTCAGACGGAAAGAAAATTATTTAATTAAGATTAAGAGAATTTTCGGGTCATCACACTTTTTCCCCCTTAAAAGAATCTAGTCCCCAGATTTATACCTTTACTCAAAGAGGTGCGGATGTATTTCCCGCATCCAGTCCTCACGTTTCCAAGTCACTTCTTCTACTTTCTAATTTTGCTATAAAACTTTGACTTGGGGTGGGGTGTCTATCAATTTCTAAGTTGTCTAATTTGAAAATCTAGGATACGTACAACATACGTGAGATCACTTTGAATGGGCACTTCAACGTGCTCAATGATGTGTGAGGGGTCTGGGTGGTATTTTCGAAGTTGGGATACGTGAAAAACATCATGAATTCCGGTAAGGTTGGTTGTTTGTTCTTGTCGATATGCCACTGGTCCTACGCGTTTAGCGAATTTAAAAGGTCTGGCATATCTTGGAGTTAATTTTCCACTTTATCCTTCAAGAATACTTGATCTCCGACTTCAAATTCTAGGTCTTTCCATCGTTGATCCTTCATAGCTACTTTGACGAATTTTATCAATGGCTTCTTGTAACGGCCCCCGAAATCCTGGAAGCGTTCCATCCCCAGACTCGAGGTGCGCTACTGAAGTTCTATACAATCTAAAATCAATTCAGAAACTTACAACATAATCGTTCAAACTAAACTCCCCAAAAATCGATAAAACGATCCAAACTAAGTTCCACAGTACATCATTCCATGCCAAATGTCCAAAATACATAGAGCATCTAACTTATCATTACAATCCATTGATCTATACATTTTCTAAGTCCATAAGTCCCAAAAGCCATAAATTAATCCAAAAATACAATAAGGAGTACAAATCCAAAACAGGGTATATCAATCTATCATAGTGCTTCAGTCAATTGCACGTTAAGTCTCACAAACCTGCATGATAATATAGAGTCATAAGTCCACTGATCGGGTAAAACTTATAGCAGATAAACGAGAATAAGAAGTTTAAGGAAATGAGCTTATTAATCATTAAGATAAGAATTTGATTTCGATAACAATTTAGAAGTAATCAAACCGATCAAAATCAAACATATATCAAGGGACATTTATGACATTCAAGTTAATAGGCCGAATCAATCAGTTTGGTAGTTCTATCACCCTTATAACTTCAACATATACATTTCAACCTTAGCCCTCCAACTCCCGAAGGAGGTCATTCATTCAGAGAGCACAGCCGACCTACGTGCTTAGGATAGCTTTTTAGGATTTTACCTCCAGAATCCATCCGAACCATCCAACAATCAGGGATTTTCAAGAGTCCTAGTCGACAATCCGATATTGCCAAGTTCGGTCCCCAAGAAAAATCCCCAGGGCCCACAATCGTTTATTCATTCAGGCTTCAAACAAAGGGAAATTCAATCATTTGATATAGCCGATGAGGTATAATGTTTATTGGCCGTCAATATCAAATAACATTTCAAATAGGTCAAACGTATCAATCGATCATTTCAGAATTTCGACTATGGACTAGATGGTTTTCATTTCAAAACTCAAATTATGCTGGAAAGAGGATATAGACTTAATGTGTCATGAAATAAGATTTAAAAATCAAGTTGGATTCGGAAATAGGCACCCGAAAGAAGGATTTGGGACAGAAGCTGAGTGCTGGGGCGCCCAAGCTTTTGTAAAAATGGGGCTTTTGAACCAAAGGCAACAATATAAGCTCATACTTCCATCATTTCAAAGGATGCAAAATTCCAGAAACTCAGGCATGATCATATCATCAAGGTAACGAAAGAATCATCATATGCTCATAGGGAGTTCAAGAGCTATAAGTCTTACCTTTAGAAGCTTAAACTCGAAAATTTACGTAATCCAAACTTAGTTTCTGGCACCTATAACCACATTTGCATTTATGTCAAACTCTACATAATCACCTCATTAAAAATTCTTAAATCACATTCATAAGCTAACTTACCAAGGGTTTGGAGAGAGCTCTCCACCTTAGAATCCCCTTAGAGCAAATCGATTTTGTGAGAGAAGCCAAAGTGCAATGAAATTCTAAGTGTCAAAGTGTTTAAGTGAAATGAAATTTTCTACAGAATTGGTAGTTCAATATGGAGGCTTATTTATAGAGTGAGCTTGGGGCCAAAATGCAAGAATCAAATAGCCCAAACCCCTCAAAATAAATATCTCAACTTTGGCAAGATTTGATGGGCAATTGTGATGGGTGGATGGGATAAAAATTCCTATCCAAATTGCAACATAGGGCTGCCGATTGCTGCTAGTTTCTGCAGATCCTATTTCTTTTTTTTTTTTTTTTTTGAGTTTTCAAAGATGCTTTCCATAGACAACATTAGTGGCTAGGTCTTGGGCCAAGTTTTGGGCTTGTTTATTGGGCTTTTGGGCTCTTTTTTTGGTCAAGATACGACGAGAAAATAAAACGTGTTTGTTCGAAGAATTTTTGGATGCACGAAACGTGTTTTTATTTTAAAATAATGCTTGTGATTTCAAAATTGGATTAATTTTTGAAAAATCGACGGCTCAAGATTTTATTTAGGGAATTCTCGGGTGTGACAACCCGAAAATTTTTCTAATTTAATTTTAAAGTGAGAAAATTTATCTAATTAAATTCTTAGACAAATATTTCTCTAATTTGATTTGTGAATTCTCAATTTTCAATCGATAGACATTTTAAAATGTTTTTGAGAAAAATCCTAATCGGTACCCAATTTTTCACCGATTTGAGATTTTTATCCCAATCAAGAACATTTTATTACGTCTAAAAGATTTATTTTACAAACAAAAATTATTGTATACATTATTTTGGTTCAAGAAATGATTCTTAGTTCAATTTATAGCCCAAAACTTAATTTAGCATACCATATATTATACACTAAGTTATACTAAAAATAAAATCAAAATATATACATATATATACTCATATTGCTGACACATACATATACCTTGTAACCAAAGATATTTGTATTCTATATGTAGGATTAATTTTGAACCAACTTATACCATCATTATACTAAAAAAGCTAGATATCACAACCACTTGACACATATCATAAAATTTGGAAATAACCAATGAATCCCCCCCAATTTTTCTTCTATAATACAAGGCCAACTTTGGCACTTCTCCTCTCCGCTTGTCCGGAAAGAAAGAAGAAGAAAATGAGAGAGAAGAGAGAAAAGAGAAGGAAGAAAAGAGAAAAAAAAAAGAGAGAAAAGGAAGAGAGAAAATTCCAACTAACGCCTGTCCTATTTTCATCAAAATTTCCACTCTCTTTGCTATTTTTTTACAAAATTTGAAGCCTGAATTTTAAGAGGCAAGAATTTTCCTAAAATAAAATTTTGAATCATCAATTTATCGAAAAGTTATTTGATTTCAAAATCAAATGTCATTTTAAAATCAAAACACGTTTCATGCATCTGAAAATTTCTTGAATAAAAACGCTTCATTTCCTCATCATGTCTTAGCCCAAAAACAAGCCCAAATGACCCAATTTGCAAGTCCAATTCAAGCCAAAACATAATCCAACCCATAAGCCATTTTCGTTGACCATTTGGACACCATTTGAAATTGCAATATAAAAGAAAAAGGAAAAGGGAATCTAAGAAAAGAGAGCAGCCGCAGCAGTCACAGCAGCTGCAAGATGGATGGCTTTCCATCCATCCATCCACTCCTACAATGTCACACTAGCCACCCTAAACTATTAATAATTATTTGAGGGGCTTTGGCTTTTGGATTCTTTCATTTTTTATCCCATTTTCCCCTATAAATAAGCCCCACAAGGTTCAAAAGACTTCTGCAGAAACACAATTCCTTACTTGAGCATTTCAACTTAACTTGCATTCTTATTACTCTTACAAACTGATTTAGCTATCTAAAGGGGACTCTTGTGGGTGTGAACTCTCATCCAAATACTTGGTAAGTAACCTTAGACTTGTGGTTTAAGATTGGTTAAGTAATATATATGATGGTGCTTGACATGAATGAAATATGGTTATAGGTGTGGATTATAAGCTTGGATCACTCTCATTTTCGGATTTAAGCTCTTAGAGGTAAGATTTATAGCTTATTCTCTCCTCGATGAGCATGTATTTACAGCTTTCCTATCTTCATCAAGCATGTTCAGCTACTGAGAACTTGATACAATTGATGTGTTGAGCATGTGAAATCTTGTTGTTATGTCATTCTTGTTATATCATGCTCAAATCCTTCAAATATGAACCAATCCGAAGCTTATTGAATTATCTCGAACTCTTTATCGATGCTTTGGATTGAACTTGAATGTTGGACCATGGACTAAGAGGACAAACAAACTAAAAATTTGATTAAAAACGATAAATATGGATAAAATCATATGTTTTGACGTTGAAATGATCTCTCGAAAAATTTCAAAACCAAAACTCGAAACGATATTTTATAAATGTTTTTACGTATTTAAAAACCTCAAAAATGTATTTTTGGATAAAAAATTCAAACAAAATGAAAAGACGAAAAATCGAATTTCAACCCGAGAGTGAGCACTCAAGCGCCAGCTCTTTGTCCAAAACTCTTGGTTTGGTGCTCGGGAGTGCATTTCCATGCCTGGGCACCCGTTTCCGCTCCCAAGCACCTAGTTTCGGTTCTAACTTGATGTTTCACATTTTCAAACCCTATTCTTAACATCTTGAGTCCATATCCAATCATTCTAAATGTAATACAAAGTTTGAAAACGTAATTCCACTAGTTCATAGTCTAATTTTCGAAATGATCGATTGATTACATACGTTTGGCCTATTGAAATGCTATTGTTATTAATAGCCTTAGAACGTTATGCCTTGCTGCCTTGTTGATTGAGTGTTTAATTTTTCATTTCGTTCTAAAGCCATATGATTGATTGATTGTGGGCTCGTGTGGGGTTACTTGGGAACCGAACTTTGACAGTATCGGACTGTTAACTAGAACTCTCGAGCTCCTGATTGTTGGATAGTTCGGGCGAATTCTGAAGGTAGAATTCTGAAGCACTACCCTAAGCACGTACGTTGGCTATGCTTCTTGTTGATTGATGCTCCTATGGGAGTTGAAGGGATAAGGTGAAATGTATATGTTGAAGATATAAGGGTAATAGACCTACTAAAAGATTGTTTCAGCCTATAGACTCAAATGTGATAATTGTTTTAGATATGTATATACGTATATTGATCGTTTTGAATATCTTGACTTGTTATCCATATCGCATTCTCGTCCTCTCGTTTGTTATGCTTATTCTTTGGACTCTTATTTTCGTTCGCATGCTATAAATTTTACTAGGTCAGTGTACTTATGACCCCATTTAACATGTAGGTTCTTGAACTTTGAACCGTAAGTGATTAAATGATTGATTGGAGCTCCATAAATTGTATAGCTTGGTTGGGATTGTAAACCCTATTGTATTTTGGCTTAGTCTATTGCTTTTTAACAAGTTTTTGTATTTGGATCGAAATCATGTTTTGGACTTATGATATGTTTAGAACATGGGATTGTATTGATAAGTTAGATTGGTCTATGAAATTTTGGACAGTTTGGTATGTAACTATATATTTTGGGAATTGGTTTGGATCGTTTGATGGATTTTACGAATTTAGCTTGAATGATTATGCTTCATTAAGTTTCTGATGGTTTTGGAATGATTATCGGTCCGCGAGTAGCACTTCTGATCTCGGGGCGAAGAGTCCTACGATGCAGGCATTACAGATGGTATCAGAGCCACCACCAATCGAATAGAGCTAAGTGATATGCGGGGCAAAGTACTATACATATGGGAGCCACCTCTTGATCCTACGAGGCATAGTGCTACATGCACGGGAGCCACCTCTTGAACCCGTAGGAGCCACCTCTAGAGTCCCAATGCCTGGTGGACGGTCCTAGGCCAATTATAGCGCGGCGCTATAATCAGACTCAGGATGAGAACTTCTTTGGACTCATCATATGATTGGACTGAATTAAGTTATGATCATTTGGTATGATGGATAATGTTTAAATATATCAAATCGCAATTAGGAGGCCTGCCAATTTGTGAACTGCTATATTATGCGCTAGCCATTTGATTTTAGGAAGATGTTATAAGCATGGATATGCTGTTGAATTGTTTTGGATTAGATATCGACCCTAGTGACCTTAGGAAGAGATGGACAAAGGAATGAAGCTTTGAACATGGAATTTAGGAAACCATGGTGATAAGATAAGATTTGCAATTTTCCTAGCTGTTTGTGACTGTTGGTGATATCGTTGATAGGATTGATTGGAGAAAATGGAAATTGACTAGAATCAAGGAGTCGGAATGTAGTCCCAATCGGGGATAGTAAAAAATGAATGCGCAAGACTTTAATAAAGGAATTAAAGGAAAGAAGTGAGACACTAGTTGGATTGAGAGACAACAGGCCAAAAGGGGAAGAAATTAGGTTGATCGATGCTAAAAATATTGGGAATATTGTCAGAGTAAATACTGGATATAAAAATAAGGAGACAAAGGATCCTAATTAAGTTATGATTGATTAGAAATTAAAATCTTAAACCCATCTATATATGTATGTGTTAGGAACTTCGGTTCATAAGTACTTGAGAGTGACGATCTCAATTATGCCGGATTTTGTAGAGCCTAGTAGTAATTAAGATAATGGAAACTAGGCATGATGTGGTAGTGGTTATATAACCATTTCCTTTGCTTAGTTTGTAATGTGAATTGGTAACCAGGCTTTTGGCTAATTAATGAGAAATATTTTAGACTTAATAAACATGGGATTTTAGCATTGTCGATCTTGAGCCGTGATGGTTTATTTTTGGTGGCAAAAGGATTATGAACCTTTGACATAATGGAACTTTAGATTGACTCTTAGAAATCTCAACAAACGAACTACCTAAGATAACGCAATAGGCCAAGATGAGTTTTATTCAAGAAATTAAGGATACCAGAAAACCCAAAAAACATAGAGGGTGTCTTACCCAAGAGATGCTACGTAAAATAACTCTCCCAGCGAGAAATAGGTATGCAATAGGACAACCGTTCACCTTACTATAACCACTTGTAAACTAATAATGACAGTCAGCTAATCTAGAACGTGCTAGTAAGAAAAATTTAAAAGATCTATCGTCAACTAGGTTTTGAGATTTAAACAACCCAAGTTCAGGGATGACCTTGAAGGAAGTAGGGGTGCGATTGGGAAAGTTGAGACAAGCTTCTAAATACTCAAATACTCAGAAGAACCACAGGTTAGATATGCCACTTTTCATTTAGGAAATGCAGCATAAAATTGATGACATGTTGTAGAGCAAATATAGAAATCTAAAAGGGTCATGTAGACTTGGAAATATTCTGAGCAAAGTTATGAATCTGATTCAAGGATCTCTATCGGTAACAGAATAAGAGGATTAGTAGAATCAAGCGGTCCAGTGTGCTTCATGTGTCCTAACATACGAAAAGAAATTAAGGGACTAAAATCGAGCTGATGTGCTAGCAAGAGAACGAAGGATGGACTCTACCCAAGGATTGGAGAGTAATTCCTTGGTCCAAGGTTTTCATGCCTAGTTTTATCTAGCCCTAGATCTGTACATTCGTTTGTATCGTCTATTTGTGCTAAGCAAATAGGTTCGACTTTAGAATTAATGAAAATTCGGTATGAGATTTAGGACGTATAAGAGGATCTTGTGAGACTTGCATTAAGTATCTGAATTCTCTTATGATTATAGAGAAATAGGAATTTGTCAAGTGTCATATCAAATCGCCCACCCAAAGGGCCTTACGAAAGTAAAGTGATTTTTTTTTCGAATCCAAGATTTCTAAGAAATTAAAGGGTCTTATAAGTTAAGATCTTCTGGGAGAAATAAGAAAATAGAATATGACTGCTTGGAAACAAAAGAACGTTACTGAGAAATAAGATATCCATACCTAATCGTATAGAGAAGAGAATCTGGGGACCAGATTCTTTTAAAGGAGGAGATTGTGACACCCCAAGAATTTTCCTAAAATGAAATTGTGAATCATCATTTATCAAAAATTTATTCGATTTCAAAATCAAATGTCATTTTAAAATAAAAACACGTTTCATGCATCCGAAAATTTCTCGAATAAAAATGTTTCATTTCCTCATCACGTCGACCCAAAAACAAGCCCAAATGACCTAATTTACTAGCCCAATTCAAGCCAAAACATAATCCAAACCCATAAGCCACTTTTGTTGACCATTTGGATACCATTTGAAATTGAAAAATAAAAGAAACGAAAAGGAAATCTGAAAAAAGAGAGCAGTCGTAGCAGTCATAGCAGCTGCAAGATGGATGGCTTTCCATCTATCCATCCACTCCTACAATGTCACATTAGCCACGCCAAAATATTGATAATTATTTAAGGGGCATACGGTTTTGAATTCTTTCTTTTTTGACCCAACCTTCCCCTATAAATAAGAGCCACAAGGTTCAAAAGATTTCTGCAGAAACACAACTCCTTACTTGAGCATTTCAACTTCACTTGCATTCCCATTACTCTTACAAACCGATTTAGCTATCAAAAGGGGACTTTTGTGGGTGTGAACTCACATCCAAATACTTGGTAAGTAGCCTTAGACTTGTGGTTGAAGATTGGTTAAGTAATATATATGATAGTGCTTGACATGAATGAAATATGGTTATAGGTGTGGATTAAAAGCTTGGATCACTCTCTTTTTTGGATTTAAGCTCTTAGAGGCAAGATTTATAGCATATTCTCTTCTCTATGAGCATGTATTTATGGCTTTCCTATCTTGATCGAGCATGTTGAGCAACTGAGAACTTGATACCATTAATGTGTTGAGCATGTGAAATCTCGTTGTTATGTCATTCTTGTTATATCTTGCTCAAATCTTTGAAATATGAACCAATCTGAAACTTATTGAATCATCTCGAACTCTTTATTGATGCTTTGGATTGAACTTAAATGTTGGACCATGGACAACCGAACAAAAAATTTGATTAAAAACGAGGAATATGGACAAAACTTTATGTTTTGACATTGAAACAATTACTCGAAAACTTTCAAAACCAAAACCCAAAATGATGTTTTTAAAATTTTTCTACGTATTTAAGAACCTCAAAAATGTATTTTTGGATAAAAATTCAAAGAAAATCAAAAGACGAAAAATCAAATTTCAACCCGAGAATGAGCACTCAAGCGCACGCTTATGGGCACCCAAGCGTCCACTTTCGGTAGAAATTACTATTTATGGGCGCCCAAGCGCGCAACTCTCTGTCCAAAAGTCTTGTTTTGGGCGCTCGGGCTCCCGTTTTCGCGCCCAAGTGCCCAGTTTCGGTTCTAACTTGATTTTTCACATTTTGGAACCATATTCTTGACATCTTGAGTCCATATTCAATCATTCTAAACGTAATACAAAGTTTCAAAACGTAATTTCACTAGTTTATAGTCCAATTTCTGAAATGATCGATTGATTGAATACATTTAGCCTATTGAAATGCTATTATTATTGATGGCCTTGGAACATTATGCCTTACTGGCTTGTTGATTGAATGTTTAATTGTCCATTCGTTCTAAAGCCATATGATTGATTGATTGTGGGTCCGTGTGGGGTTTCTTGGGGACCGAACTTGGGGAGTATCGAACTGTCAACTAGGACCCTCAAGTCCCTGATTGTTAGATAGTTCGGACGAATTTTGGAGGTAGAATTTTGAAGCACTACCCTGAGCACGTATGTCGGCTGTGCTTCTTGTTGGTTGATACTCCTACGGGAGTTGGAGGGATAAGGTGAAATGTATATATTAAAGATATAAGGGTGATAGGCATACCAAAAGATTGTTTCAGCCTATTGACTCGAATGTGATAATTGTTTCAGATATGTATATACGTATATTGATCGTTTTGAATATCTTGACTTGTTATCAATATCACATTCTTGTCCTCTCATTTGTTATGCTCATGTTCTTTGAATCTTATCTTCGTTCGCATGCTATAAATTTTACTGCGTCAGTGGACTCATGACCCCATTTAACATATAGGTTCTTGAGCTTTGAACCGCAAGTAATTGAGTGATTGATTGGAGCTCGATAGATTGTATAGTTTGGTTGGGATTGTAAACCCTATTATATTTTGGCTTAGTCTATCGCTTTTGGACTAGTTTTTGTATTTGGATCGAAATCATGTTTTGGACTTATGATATGTTTAGAACATGGGATTGTATTGATAAGTTAGATTGCTCTATGAAATTTTGGACAGTTTGGTTTAGATTGCTCTATGAAATTTTGGACAGTTTGGTATGTAACTATACATTTTGGGAATTAATTTGGATCGTTTGCTGGATTTTATGAATTTAACTTGAATGATTATGCTGCATTAAGTTTCTGATAGTTTTGGAATGATTATCCATCCACGAGTAGCACTTTGGATCTTGGGGCGAAGAGCCCTGGGATGCGGGGCGTTACAAATACACTTGGTAAGTTCCTATTTTGACTAAGGATTGGTGAGTAGAGTTGAATTATTATAGTGTTGATTTATGGCTTAATTGATATAAGAACTTTTTGAGGAATCAAATCTTAATTTCTAGCACCTTGAGGTTGTTAGCTATAAGGTAAGGATCATAATTATTCCATCTTTTGAACACTTATTACGGATTGGAATTTGTATTGATTTATTTCATTTCTTGAATCGGTTGAATTGTATTGTTGAAATATCATTGGAATTTCTTGTTTTGGGACACTTGATTCGATTGAAACCTTAACTCGATCCTATGTTATTGTACTCTTGATCGTATTGGAGACTTGATGGGGTAAAAATCATGGATAAAAGAGGGCTCAAACAACTTGATAGTTGAAAACACCAAAATTGGTATTTTTACCAAAATTTTTCAAAATTTAGAAATTAGAAATCTCAACAATGACTAGAACAAACTCATGCCAAATTTTGCATTTTTGGAAGTTTGATATATCAAGGAATTTGGAACGAAAAAAAAAATTTCCGACTAGTATTCACCGGGCGCGACCTCTCCAGCTTTTGTGCTCGGACGTGCCCTGAACAAAAATTTTGCACGTGTTACCCACGACCACGCCCATATTCCAAAACGTTTTAAATTCAATTTTGAGCCGTTTTGCCTTTTTCGTACATATTTAACCTCTTTTCAATGTTTTAAAAACTTCAAAAATAAATTTCTTCCTAATCCAAGGTTCGAATGAATTAAAATTTCAAATTTGACAGTTGTTAACGATTGATTCTTCCACCGTAAATGAGAATAAGTTTGAAAATTCAATATTATCTTGAAATAAAATTGTTCGTTTATTTGTGCCAGAAATGAAACCAAAACTTTAATTTGACTTCTTTTTTGCTATTTTAAGTCCATATTTCACTCCAATAAGCTCTCCTAAATTCAAGCATATATTCTTCTGTGTCCAAATAATGAATTTAATTAATTGACCGAATTTGAAATTGTGGTGAAGCTTTGTCTTGTTACTTCGGAATATCATTATGAATTTAATTGAATTTGATTTATTGATCATGTCTGAATTCTGATTATTGTTGAAGCTTCACATTGTTATAATTCGATTGTTTGCATTGATTGAAAACTGATTGATCGATTGATTATTGGGCCCTGGAAAGTCTCAAGAGGGTGCTGGGCGACGTCAGACCAACAGTGAATCCCCTGGATGGCTTCTCCATCATTTAGATAGTCCTGTAGAGGCCTGGAGGTAGGTTTTCCAGGAACTAGTCTACGACATGCAGTACGTCGACAGTATCTATAATTAGCTGGGTTATCCCTCCGAGTAACCACTCGAGGGAGAGACCCTATGGAGGGATAAGGATTATATATTGTTATGAAGTTATAAGGGTGACAGATCCACCAAATAATAGTTCTGCCTTTTCATATAATTACACTAATTGTTATTATGATTATACTCGTTACGCTCTTACTGAGCTATTGTTTGTGCTATTGTCGAGCTATTATTTATGTTATTGATGAGCTATAGTTTATGCTATTGTCGAGCTATCGTTTATGCTTTTGTTGAGCCATTTTTTTACATTGCTGGTGAGATAATTACAATCGTTGGCATGTTCATTTTCATTGTTGAGTTTATTGCCTCTTTACCCTTTTGTTTACATTGATTGAAAACTAATTGATCGATTGATTGTTGAGCTTATTGTCAGTGGACTTATTTAAATATATTATCATATGTAGGTGAATACATATTTGGAGCTCTTTAGGTTTGTTTTTAAGCTCTTCTGCTTTGGTTTAGTTCAATGGTTTACCGAATAAATGATGTAAATGGCTTGTAGCCATTAAATTTAGTGAAATTTGTAGATTACCTCATGTTTTAGTTTTTTTTTTTTTTGGACTTGTGGCCTTGAGATCATAGGTTGTATAAGTTACTGAACATCGTTGGGGTTGTATATATATGTTAGTGTGTTATTTGGTTATTTCTCTTGTTTTTCTGCTAGCTCGCTAGAGGTCCGCCTGCCTACAGGCGGCGTTGTCAGCCCAGGGGCGGTCGTCCTTGGATCCCAGGGCATTACATCGGGTGTTATAGTTCTTGTATCAGCTTAGGTCATATCTCGTCTCCTTCCCTACTCGATGTTTCCTTTAATTCATCCAAATCCCAATGTAGTGGTGATCTGCATTTTCGTCCGTATAGAGCTTTGTATGGTACCATCTGAATCGAAACTTGATAACTATTATTATAGGCAAATTCCACTAAGGATAGATGCATATCCCAACTGTCAAGAAAATTCAAGACATAAGCCCTTAACATATCTTCTAGCGTGTGAATGACCCTTTCAGAATGACCATCTGTTTGGGGGTAGGCTACCATACAGAAGAGTAGCTTTGTTCTTGCAATTTTTTCCATAATCTCACAGTAAATTTTAGATCTTTGTCGGAAACAATACTTTGTGGGATTCCATGCAAATGTATTATCTCCTTGATATAAATTTCAACGAGTTTTCCACGTTGAACTGGGTTTTGACAGGTAAGAAATGGGCTGATTTAGTAAACCTATCAACGATGACCCAAATACTATCGTAGCTTCCCCAAACTACTGGTAGACTTGTCACAAAGTCCATCGTGATTTGATCCCATTTCTAATTTGGAATTGGAAGTGGTTGCAGCATTCGAGATGGTCTCTGATATTCTGCTTTGACAAGCCGGCAGGCTAGGCATTTCTGAATGTATTTTGTTATTTCTGTCTTCATTCTTTTCCATAACTTTTGTTTTAGATCCCTGTACATTTTTGTCCCGCTAGGGTGCACAGAATATTTATCTTGATTTGCTACAGATAGCACCCTTTTTCGTATTTCTGCAGGAACAAACACCCTGTCTTTGAATTGCAACAATCCCTTTTCATCAATTTTGAATTCAAGCCTCATTGTGGTTTTAAGATTCTATGTCTAATCATCATTTTCCTGAGCTCTTAGAATTTCACTATATATTTCCAGATAGATGCTCATGATTGTCAGTTTGCCTTTTCAACTTAGAGCATCAGCGACCACATTTGCTTTGCCAGGATGGTAGGCAATGGTAAAATCATAATCTTCCAAAACTCCATCCATCATTGTTGCCTCAAATTCAAATTTTTTTGGCTAAAGATGTATTTCAAGCATTTGTGATCTATGTACAATTCTACCTTGGCTCCATATATCTAACACCCCGAAAATTTCCTAAATAAAATTTTGAATTATCAATTTTTCAAAAATTCACCCTATTTCAATATCACAAGCATCGATTTAAAATCAAAACATGTTTCAAGCATCCAAAAAATTTTCAAACAATCAAGTTCCATTTTATCATCACATTTCGACCTAAAACGAGCCTAAAGGCCCATAAAATAAGCCCAAAAACTTGACCCAAAACCCTAGCCATTTTTGTTCACAAAGAGAAGCATCTTTGAAATTTAAAAAAAAAAAATGAACCTGGAACACTAGCAGTAGCCATGCAGCCCTATGGATTCACAACCATCCATCCATCCATCACTATTCGCCATCAAATCTTGCAAGAAGTGAGATATTTATTTTGAGAGGCCCAGACTATAAGAGTGTAACACATTTGCCGCAATATCTCTCTATAAATAAACCACATTCTAAGCTAAAAAATTCTACAAACTCTCCACTCTCTCTACACTTAGAAAATTTTCTTCCTTCAAGAACAAACACTTGCGTTTCCTTCTCTTCAAAAACAGATTTTTGCATAAAATGGGGATTTAAGGTGTGAACTCTCATCCTAACTTTTGGTAAGTAGCTTAAAATTTGGTGATTAAGAATGTTTAATGATATGCATGTTTAGAGTTTGACATAAGTGCAAATGTGGTTATAGATATTGGAAACTAAGCTTGGATCATTGCATATATACAAGTTCTAGTCTCAAGAGGTAAGACTTATAGCTTTCTTGAATTCTTTATGAGCATATGTGGTTATTCCTTGCTTTGATAATGTGATCATGACTTGAGTTTCTGAGATCTTGCTTCCTTTGAAATGCTAAAATCATGAGCTTATATTTTTGCCTTTGTTGTTCTTATTATAGTAAGCTCTATCTCTTGAATATATAAATCCAAAGCTTAATAAATCCTCTTGACTCTCATACCGATGTTTTGGATTGGGTTTTGAACAATGGACCATGGACTAGAATGAGAAACAAACTAAAAGATTGATTGAAAATGAGTGATATGGACAAAATCGTATTATTCGACTTGAAAACGATCATTCAAAAATCTCAAAATGATGATTTACAAATATTTTTATATGTAAGAGAACCCCAAAAATATAGTTTTGGATAAAAAATTTGAAGAAAATCAAAAGACGAAAAATTCAAATTTTTCCTGAGAGTCAGTGTCTTAGTGCACAAAGTTGGGCTAAACAGCCCATATTTCTAGAGGCTTTAGGTGCCCTAGCACCCAACTTCTACCCAAAATTTTTCCTTGGGTGCTCACACACCCGTTCGAGGGCCCAAGCGCCCATTATTGTGTTTAAACTTTATCTTAAATCTATATTTCATGACATATCAAGTCCATATCCAACTTTCTAAAATGATTTGAGTTTTCAAACGAAAATCCTCTAGTCCATAGTCAAAATTCTAAAACGATCGATTGATGCATTTGGCCTAGTTTGATATGTTATTTGAATTTGATGGCCAATCAACGTTGTGCTGTAACGGCTTTATTGAATGATCGGATGTCCCCTTTGTTTCAAGCCTAAATGAATGAACGAATATGGGCCCTAGGGACTTTTCCTGAGGATCGAACTCGAGTAATGTCGGATTATCGATTAGGATCGTTGAAAATTGCTGAATGTTGAGTTGTTCGGATGGATTATGGAAGTAGAATTCTAAAGAGCTATTCTAAGCACGTAGGTCGTCTATGCCCTCTAAATGAATGATGCTCCTTCGGGAGTTGGAGGGATAAGGATAAAATGTATATGTCAAGGTTATGAGGATGATAGATCTGCCAAATTGTTTGTTTCAGCCAAATGACTTAAATGTGATAAATGTTTTCTGATATATGTTTGTATTGATTGTCTTGATTATTCCAAATTGCTTTTTAAATCACATTCTTGTCTTGTCGTTAATGCTCATTTATTTGAACTCTATATTCTCGTTTCCTGCTATAAGTTTTACTAGGTCAGTGGACTCATAACTTTATATCATCTTGTAGGTTTGTAAGACTTGACAATTGATTGAAGAACTATGATAGATTGTTATAGCTTATTTCGAAGTTTGTACTTGTTGATGCATTTTGGGATCAATTACCGTCTATGGGCTTAAGGCATGTATAAATTGACAGATTGTGTTGATAAGTTAGATATATTATGTATTTTGGGACTCTATGGTATGTAATGATATGTTGTTAAGAATCTAGCTTGGAATGTTATGTCGATATTTTCTGAATTGGTTTTAAAATGTACCCGAACGTGAGTAGCACACCCTGGGGCTTGGGACAGAATGCTACCACGATTTTGGGGGGCGTTATAGATGGTATCAAAGCCGAGGATAAGAAACCTCATTGGTTTAGACCCATAGAATTTTGCTTTTTGACCTTGTTTCCCATTACTGATCTCGTTTGTCCTTTTGTGACGTGCTAGACAGGCAAAGGTAAAGGGAAGGCAAATGATTGGATGAGTTCTGAGTCAGATCATAGTGACAGCAATAGTAACATTGGGCCTCCCAAAAAGTAAAAGATGGATTATAAGGCTATTATTGAAAAGCTTTGTCGAAAGAGGGATTATTGGAAGAACACATATTTAAAGGAGCATCGATTATACCAGGTGTACAGTCAGTGGGCCTGGGATGAGATGGAGAGAATGGCCACAAGATATTGATCCCAGCATTATACTCTCAAGAATATAGTAGGAGAGAATCGGATTTGCTTTAATCACATCAAGGGGGATCTCGCTGCTAAGGTAGATAAGGCTTTTCATTAGGCAATGGACTCCATGGGTGCGATACAGTGGCTGGCACAGGGCCATGCGAAGGAGGCAGTGGTCTTAAGATTCCAAGTTCCTTTTATCTAGTCTGTATTTGGAGAAGAGGTTACGAGAGATGAGCCACCTCATCCTTCAGCACCGAGAGCAAGCACACCTCTACCGTCAGCAAGAGACTGAGCTGGACCCTCTACAGCCCCACTGAGTGCCCCGAGGAGGGCACGCATGATGGCTATGATTAGTGTATAGCCTTTACCATCAATCGGTGATGACGTTGCAGCTGCTGCACGGGTGGATCAGATGTTAGATGATGTGGACCGTAGGCTAGCTCCCGTGACACGTGATGATGATGATGATGAGCTGGAGGATAATCCAGAGGAGAAGTCTGAGGAGGACCCAGACGAGGACCCACTAAGGATTCTCGTAGCCCGCCGTGTGCTTGACATGGATTAGAAGGATGGCGACTGTGGGATTTCTTTTCTTTCCTTTTCCTTCTTTTCTTTTCTCATTTAAGTGTTGTATATATTAAGCTTGACCTTAAGAATGATCTTGTAAGAGGGGACTTTAGCTCAGGATAGCTAGATTATTTTGTATAGGCTAGTATTACTATGTCCCCATTTTGGATGTGATTAGGGAGCCCTCTTTCTTTTGTATTTTAAATATGGTTCTATAACCATAAAATGAATGAACATCTAAAGACTTGTATCAAATGAAATGAATAAAATGTTCTTATGACTTGAAATCTTATCATTTCATGCCTTATGATTAAGTATGCCCGTCCATGCACCCTAGTAACCCGTTATGGGCAGATACGGGAAGCAGATAGTTCTAAAACTATGTTTAATTCCCGTTATGGGCATTTTAGTTTGTCATTATGCCCTTTGAACTAACCAATGCTCCTGCAGCATTTATCAACCTAATGTATCAAGTATTTTGCTCGTGCCTCGATAGTTTCATCGTACTTTTTATTGACGATATTCTGATTTATTCCAGATCTGAATAGGAGCATGTAGGGCATTTGAAAATTGTCCTTCAGACTTTGAAGGAGCACAAGTTATATACCAAATTCAGTAAGTG
>JACFYI010001690.1:132154-155382 GCA_014898755.1 Handroanthus guayacan
ACAACAAGAAAATGAGGGGCGTATGCAGAAAGATGAATCAAGTGATAAGATATTGACAAGATTTCTGAAGTTCAACTCGCCCAAGTTCAACGGTGAACCTAATGATATATAGGCGAAATTTTGGTTGTCTAAGTTGAGAAAACTTTTAGGGTGCTAAATTACACCGATTCCCAAAAAGTGAAATATGCCACATTTCTATTTAAGGGGGCCACATGTCATTGGTGAGCAGTGGTAGAAAAAAGATAAGAAAGAGAGGAGATTGAAGGAATATGGAGATAGTTCCGAGGAGAGTTCTTGAAAAAGTTCATCCTCAAGTAGTTAGGGATATACAAGAAAGAGAATTTATGAGATTGATCCAGTGGTCACTGCTAGTGACCAAATACAAAGCTAAATTTAACCGACTAATTCAGTATGTCTCTTATGTATTAGCGGATGAGAAGAGATATCGAAAAAAGTTTGTGAAAGGTCTCAAACCTGATCTGAGACGAGCTCTAGCTAATGGAAAATGCCACGATTATGACAACGCCATAGAGCTAGCAATGGAGCTTCATGCGGGGTTCGAAGAACTCCAAAAAATTAATGAAAAGAAGAAAGGAAAGAGATCGGTTAACTCAAACTAAGAAGAAGGGGAGAAAGGTTCCTATGACAAAAAACCTAAAATAGGAAATGCCATACCTAAAATAGGATCTGCGGGAGTGACCAATACTTAATCAAGGATTGCCTACAAAATTGCAAAGGCGTAAATTCTAGGACATAGAATTAGCCACAATAGGGCACAGTTAGACGTCCCCAGGTTAAGGCTCGAGCTTACGTTTTGACTGGAATGGAGGGAACGGATCTTACTCAGGAGGAAGAAGGTAAGGTCTTAGTCCATAATTTCACATACAAAGTGTCGCTCTATATTAATGTTGCATGTTCTTTCATCAAAACAAATAGGTTGACCCCTAAAAATAAGAAAACACCCTATGAAGTTCACTCACCAATAGGAGATTGCGTTGAGACTTATATTAGACATTCTCAACGTT
Source organism: Handroanthus guayacan (assembly GCA_014898755.1). Lineage (NCBI taxonomy): Eukaryota > Viridiplantae > Streptophyta > Magnoliopsida > Lamiales > Bignoniaceae > Handroanthus > Handroanthus guayacan. The sequence goes on from JACFYI010001690.1 coordinate 133,180, forward strand.
TTGCGTGTAACAACCCGAAAATTTTTTTAATTTAATTTTAAAGTGAAAAGATTTACCTAATTAAATTCTTAGACAAATATGTCCCTAATTTAATTTTTGAACTCTCAATTTTCAATCAATAGGCATTTTAAAACATTTTCGAGAAAAATCCTAATCGGTACCTGATTTTTCATCGATTTGAGATTTTCCTCTCAACCAAAAATATTTTATCATTTTCAAAAATTTATTATACACATTATTTTGGACCAAAGAAATAATTTTTAATTCAAATTTGAAGCCAAGAATTTAGTATTTATCATATCATATACTGTACACAAGAAATACATTGGAATAAAACAAAATACTTACATATATGCTTATATATATACATATACACGGATACACACACATACATTTCAGCCAAAGCTCTCAAATGTAGCAAAGATATTTGTATTTTAAATACAAGTATTAATTTCCATCCAAGCTTAATTCATGATTATGCTAATATGCTACAACCCACAATCAATTGACACCTAGCAACAAATCAAAAAATAACCAATGGATCCCAACAACTTTTCTACATGATAGACAAAAATTTTTAGAAAATTTACCATCATTTTTGTGCAAGAGAAGAAGGGGAAAAAAAAAGAGAGAGAAGAGAGAAAGAGAGAAAAAAGGTGGGGAGAGAGAGAGAGAAAAAAAGGGAGAAAGAAAGAGGAGAAAAATTTGCTAAACCAATCATTTTTATCTTGTCTTCCATTCCAAGAGAATTTTCACCTTCCAACATCAATTTCAATTCAAAATTAACTCAAGGAAGGGGGAAGTAAGGTTGCTCACTTGGTAAGATAGAGATTTTAGTTGTTATGTGTAGTGTTTTCTACATAGGTATAGAATATGGTATGAAAACTTATGATTTTGATTTCCATAGGTTGTGATTGAGGGTGAACCAATGCTAGCAACTTTTGGATTAACTTATAAGATAAGGATCATAGTTATTTCCCCTCTTGAATATTTGCTATGGATTGGAACTTGGATAAGTTTGTTTCATTCGCTGAATTTGATGAATTTTGTTGTTAAAATATCATTAGAATTTCTTGTTTTAGAATGCTTGATTTTATCGAAACCATGGCTTTATCCTATTGTGTTGTATTCTTGATCATGTTGGGAGTTTAATGGAGTAGAAATCATGGACAAGAAGAGGCTTAAACCGCTTGATAGTTAAAGAACACCAAATTTTACATTTTTGCCAAAATTTCTTCAAAACTTAAAAATTAAAAATCTTAATGATGACTAGAACAAACTAATGCTAATTTTTCATTTTTCAACGTCTGATATGTTAAGGAGTTCATACACAAAAAAAATAAAAAATAAAAAAGATCCACAGTTGCTGTTCATCCAGCACGACCGTGACCGTTTTTGTGCACAGACGCGCTCGGGACAGAAATTTTGGACATTTTATGAGCGTTCGCTACCGCGCTCATTCCAGAACATTTTAAATTCAATTTGAGCCTTTTTTCTTTTTTTACGTCCATATTTCATATCTTTTCAATGTTTTAGAAATATCAAAAATGATTTTCTTCTTAATCCAAGGTTCAAATGAAATAAATTTCTGATTTGACAAATGTTATTGATTAATTCTTTCACCTCAAATAAGAATAAGTCTGAATAATTTGATATTATTTTAAAATGAAAATGTTCGTTTGGTTGCGCCTAGAACAAAACCTAAATTTTAATTTGACTTCTTTTTTCTATTCTGAGTCCATATTTCACTCTTATAAGCTCTTCCAAATCTAAGTCTACATTTCTATATGTCCGAAAATCGATTAGAAATAATTGATCGAATTCAAATTGGTGATGAAGCTTCGTCTTGTTATTTCAGACTATTTTTAAGAATTTCTGAGTGAATTCGATTTATTGATCATGTCCAATTATTATTGAAGCTTCATATCATTATAATTCGATTATTTGTAGTTTTGGAAACCGATTGATTGATTGATTATTGGGCCTTGGGAACCTCAAAAGGAACACTGGGCGGCATCGGGCAAACAGATGAACCTTTGGTGGGTTTCCCAAACAATTGGACCTAAGCTTGGTTCAAACTATGGATAGTCCTATGAAAATCTGGAGTAGATGTGCCAAAGGGCTAGTTCTAAGGTTCGTGATTGACCGTACTACGGCGACTGGCCTTAAAATCGATGCTCCTCGAGTGGCCACTCGAGGTAGCAATTGGAGGGATAGGGTGTTATAATGTCATGATGACATATTGATTGTTATGGGGGTATAAGGGTGACAGATCCACCAAATACTAGTTCTGCCTTACTATACGATTGTGTGAATTATTTTATGCTCATATTTGAGCTACTCGTTTGATTTACTTTCTAGTTGAGCTATTCATTTTGTTTGAATTATCACAATCGTTTAGCATGTTTTATTTCATATATTTCATTGTTGCCTCTATACCTCTTTGTTGAATCTCCATATGACTGTGTGATTTGTTTTTCACTCTTCTACAAGTTACTCATTTCTGCTTAATCCTTGAATCATCATAATCATTTATTACCCTCATCTATTTCATCACTTGCCTTGTTGCTGCCATACGGAGTTCATTGAATTACCTGTTCCTTTAACATTTCATAGCTATGCTTCTTACTAAGTCAGCAGACTTATTCAAATATATTATCATGTGTAGGTGAATATGCATTTGGAGCTCAATAGCTAAGTTTCACGCTCTTTTGCTTTGGTTTAATTTGATAGTTTATATGAATGATGTTGTATGTGGTTTATAGTCATTAGAATTGTAGTAGGTTGAAAAGTTTATATGAATGATGTTGTAAGAGTTATATTGCAAGCAATAGAATTTTGTCCGTATCCTAGGTTATTAGGTCCAAAATATTTAAAAATCGTATGATACTCTAAGTTAAGATCTTTTAGAAAAAATGAAGAGATAGAAAATGATTACTTGGGAGCATAAGAACATTGTGGGGAATAGATACCCCCACCTATTTAAGTAGATATATGAATTTGGGAACCAGATTCCTTTAAAGAGAGATTATAACACCTCGAAAATTTCCCTAATCGAATTTTAAAACTTATATTATTCTGATGGCAAATGATTTTCATGATCACGAATTTTTTTTTATAATTAAAATATTTTATCCCATCCAAAGGATTTTCCTTTATACTTCGAAAATTTCCCTAATCAAGATTTTTGGCTTGTAAAACCGCTCGTATATAAATAATCTTATTTTTCTAATGTGAATAATATAGCTATCTTCTTCATATTTTCATATATTGTCTCATCAACAATGAATATGGAAGAAAGTCTCTAGATCATATAAGGCTATGGCGATAGATCAGGCATATAACGATGATCATAAAATTAGTCTCTGGAAGTCTTGATCTTAAATGTTTCAAGTTATAAAATCTTTGACACAAGAACATCTTAAATTTGGATAGACTTGTACTAACGATGCATAAGTCAAGGAGTTGAATTATTGCCCTGTTTCATGGACAATTAACGTAGTGGATATCGATGCATGTTTATGGTTGCTTATTAGAGAACAAGTTCACCAAAGACCTGACATAGAAAAATCCATGAGATAGCCACTAGTGGCATTTGGACCTCGGTGATAAAATATTTTTTATCTTACGATAGTGCATATTATTAGTCCTTAGACTTGAGGGACCATGGTAACTTTATCGTAGATCCCTCTTCTTTGAAGAATTCATTTCAAGTATTATTTTGGCCCAAGAAAAATTTTATTCTAGCCCAAACTTTCGTCCAAAAATTTTATAAGCGCAATATAAGGGAATTATCTTCATTTTTTAATTCCAAAATTTGATTGGCCAAGTATTATTATATGTTAGAGGAAAATCCAATTCTCCACCACAATTTGACACCTCATCAACACCTACAATTTTCTTTACTCTAATGATTTTTAAATTGTTACATTCTTCCACAAAATTTGTTATACAAAATTCTTTAATCCCACAATTTTTTTAATATTTTTACATCTTAAATTCTTTCACGAATTTCGAAAAAAAATATATAAGAAGGCCTAGAAAAGGCCAAAATGGCCGGCCAACCTCACACATACAATATAAGGATGTAATTTTAATTTTTCCCTAAAAATCTTATCCACAAGTGATGAAAAATGGCACCTTATTGATAATTCATCCACTTTACATACCTTTTGGTTAAGCATAATTGGTCCACTTTGCACCTTATTTCGGCTAAATGTTATTGGTCCATTTTGCATCAATTCATTCCTTTACATTATCAATTTTATTACCTTTACAAATCATCACCTTATTTGGCCAACTTTACTACATACATGTTGCACGTTTCTTACATGAAAAAATTCTAATCATCCACTTCACTTTCCTCTATTTACAATTGGTCCTTCAAATTATTTTTCTTTTGCAATTAGGTCCCTAAACTAAAACTATAAATGGGGGAAGTTTTCTTCCAAATTTTCATCCATACCTAAAACACACACACACACACACACACACACACACAAAGCATCAATTTTATTTTTATCCTCTCGATTAAAAACCTATCATCTAGCCTTCCCAAATTTCTTGAAACTTATCTCCTACAACATATAAAGATTATAGCAGAACTTGGAGTTTTTTTTTGGTGGGAGGGGGGAGGGGGAGAGGGGGGAGGAATCTGGAAATCAGGTTCCTCATTGTCCCTGCAACGTCTTCAAATTTCAAAACTTCAAAACCTACATTTCCTTTATCAAATTAGTCATTATGATATACCGTTAGAAATCTCATCAAGTATAGATGATTTTAGGATTATGGCTTACTCAAACATATAGACAAAAGCCTTTGAAAAGGCCCGAGAAATACAACCTGCCATGACTACCTTGAAACAGGGGCAGCAACAGGGGTGTCTTACAAATGGGTATAGATGAATATCCCACCGTCGGATCATCGATTAGAAGCAGCCATTGGAAAGCTCGTCGAGTTAGGATACTTGTAACTATAAAATGCTCCGTTAAACTTATTAGAATCTATTCAAAAAAATTTATTGGGAATCTGAGCACTCGAAAATAGGGCTAAGAATCATAGATCTTGAACTTCATGAATTGAGTTCTTATACCAAATTCAATCTTTAAACCCTAATTTTAGTATATCTTGATAAGATCTTGATAAAGGTAGATTGGTTAACGTGCATGAGGAAATAGATAATTATTTGTATTTGAATTGTAGATATAAGGAATGATTATCTATGGATTACATAAGGGAAAACGATATGTGTAGGATAATTGATAGGTTAAGATAAGGATTTATAGAACATGTGAAGTTTGATTATTTGGGAGAAAGTTAACTTTGGGAAATAAAATGATGAAGTTAGCAATTTCTAAGGATTAATCCAAAAGTTAATAGGATTTTTCGAATTCTTGAATATAAGTATATTTATTTGACCAAGTTATAAATATTGGATTTTGCATGATTTAGGTGATGAAAAAAATTAGTTGGAACCATAATCCTTATATGCAAGAACCTCAGGTAAGATGAATATGGATATCTCTACCTTTGGTTTGGCATATGATCTTGACAATGACTTATTGGCACTTGTTGAACACCTTTGCCAAACCTTTGTCATTACCTTGATATTTGATGAAATCTTGAACATTCGAAATTTGATAAAGCATTATCAAAGACCATAAAAATAACACTTCTTGAATTCACATCTCGCTTTCCAAGAATTTTGATAAATTTCCAATTTTAATAAGTTCTTGTTTTGCTTTGTATATGTAAAAACCCAAAAATCCCCTAAATAAATTTTAAAAGAGGGAAAATTTTTTCTGATTTAATTTTTATCCCTTAGTTTTAATCAATAAATATTTTAAAATATTTTTGAGAAAAACCATAATCGGTAACCGAATTTTCACTGATCTGAGATTTTCTCACAATTAAAAATATGTTCTTACTTTCAAAAAATTTATTTTATACCCAAAAATTGTTCTAAATATTATTTTGGCCTAAAAACTTGCATAATTAAATTTTCAAAACGTTAGTTTCAACATTTAAAACCTAGCGCCAATGATTTTAATCATTGTTATCGGAAAAACTTTGAAAGGGCGAAATTATTTTGATTTAGCAACCAAAAATTTTATGTCAATCAAATATGGGCCAAAGACATTATTTTCTAACCCAAATCAACACATAATGGCCTAAAAATTGGAGCCCAAAGCCTTTATCAAATTTTAAAGGTCAAAGTCCAAGTTTAATTCAAATTTTTGGAAAAAAAAAAAAGAAATTTGCAGCTGTGACAAGTTTCATCGACTTATAAAAAATTTGTTTGATTTCAAAATCGAGCGTCGTTTTAAAACCAAAACAAGTTTCATGCATTCGAAAATATTTCGAGCAAATACGTTTTATTTCTTGTCACATTTCGACCCCAAGAAAAAGCCCCGTTGGCTCATAAAATAAGCTCAATTCATAGCCCAATACTTAGCCACTAATTTTGACCCAAAATAAGCATCTTTGAACACTCAGAAAAAAAAATAAAAGAAATTGAGGCCGCAGAACTACCAGCCGAAAAGCAACAGCTATGGATGGGATTTTAATCCCATCCATCCATCCATCCTATATTGTCCATCATGCAAGCTAGACTTTAGGTATTTAATTTAAGGGGTTTGAACTTTAAGATTTTTACATTTTGGCCCCAAGTACCCTCTATAAATAAGCTTATTAAGGGCCAACATTTCTGCTGAAATTTCATTCCTTCCAAATACATTTACACTTGGAAAAGAAATTTCCATAGCACTTAGTACACACTTGCATCCTATCTTCTATCAAACTGGTTGCTAAAGAGGGATTCTAGATGGTGTTTTCTCTTCCTAAACTCCTGGTAAGTGGCTTGAGTTTAGTGATTTAAGGATGACAAACATTTGGTTGCTTAAGAACTTAATGTAAGTATGTATATGGTTATAGGTGATTGATTAAGCTTGGATCTTGTACATACTCAAGTTTATTAGCTACAAGAGGTAAAACTTATGGCATCTCCTCTTCTCCATGAGCATGCATTTCCAGCTTTTCGTTGATTATTCGAGCATGTTTTGAGTATTTGATGCCATTGACATGTTGAGCATGAGAATTGATATTGTTGTCTTCATATTCTTGCCAAAAATCTATGCTCAACTCTTGAATATCTAAATTCCAAGCTAAATGATTTGTCCTAAAAGGTAAACGAACTAAGAAAGGGTTGAAAAACGGGTGATATGCACAAAACCGTATGTTGATATTGAAATGATCTCTCAAAAATTTTCAAAAGCAAAACCCGAAATGATGACTTATAAATGTTTTTACATATTTAAGAATCTCAAAAATGTATATTTAATCCTTCAAAAATTCAAAGAAAATCAAAAGACAAAAAGTCATATTTTAGACTCGAGAGTGAGCGCTCAAACGTGCATGTGGGTGCCCAAGCGTAGAAATTACTGTTTACCGGTGCCCAAGCGCCCAGCTCTTGGCCCAAAACTCTTGTTTTGGGCGCTCGGTCGCCCATTTATGGGCCCAAGCACCCAGTTTCGGCCCTAACTTTATTTCTCATATTTTCAAACCCTATTTCTTGATATCTTGAGTCCATATCTAATTATTTCAACGTAATACAAAGTTTTAAAATGAAATCCCACTAGTCCATGGTCGAATTCCCAAAATGATTTATCGATTGAATATGTCTTGGCCTATTGAAATGTTATTGTTATTGATGGCCTTAGAACGTTATGCTATGCTGGCCTATTGATTATTTGACTGTCCATTTTGTTCTAAAGCCATAAGATTGATTGATTGCGGGCCCATGTGGGGTTTCTTGGGGATCGAATTTGGGAAGTACCGAACTGTCTACTAGGACCCTCGAGCCCTTGATTGTTGGGTAGTTTGGACAAATTTTGGAGATAGAATTCTGAAGCACTACCCTAAGCACGTACGTCGGCTGTGCTTCTTAATTGAATGATGCTCCCTCTGGGGTTGGAGGGATAAGGTGAAATGTATATATTGAAGATATAAAGATGATAGACCTACGAAAAGATTGTTTTAGCCTATGGACTTGAATGCGATTATATATGTATTTATTGATTGTCTTGAATGTTCCGATTGTTATCCGTATCACATTCTTGTATTGCTATTAATATGCTCATGTTCTTTGAAACTCTTATCCTCGATTGTATGCTATAAATTTTACTAGGTCAGTGGACTCATGGCCCTATTTAACATGTTGGTTATTGAACCATAAGCGATTGAATGATTGATTGGAGCTCGGTAGATTGTATAGCTTGGTTGGGATTATAAACTCTATTATATTTTGCCTTTGTCTATCGCTTCTGGACTTAGATTTGTATTTTGGATTGACATTATCATTTTAGACTCATGAAATATACAAAATATTGGATTGTATTGATAAGTTAGATTGCTCTATGAATTTTGGATAGTTTGATATGTAACTATACATTTTGGGAATTAGTTTGGATGGTTTGACGAGTTTTATGAAATTTAGCTTGAATGATTGTGGTGCATTAAGTTTATATTTGGTAAAGGAACAATTATTCATCCGTGAGAAGCACTCCAAAATTCATGGCGAAAATGCATCATTTTTCAGGGCATTGCAGATGATATCAGAGCCACCACTAGTCAATGGGAGCTAAGTGCCATGCGAGGAAAAGTGCTACGCGTATGGGAGCCACCTCTTGATCCTATGGGGCAAAGTGTTACATGCGCGAGAGCTACCTCTTGAGCCCTTACGAGCCACCTCTAGAGTCCCAATGACTGGTGGGCGGTCCTAGGCCAGTTATAGCGCGACGCTACAATCAGACTCTCTGAATAAGAACTTCTTTGGACTTGTGTCATAGGATTGGACTGCATTAAATTATGATCATTTGGAATGATGGGTAGTGTTTAAACATATCAGATCGCAATTAGGAGACATACCAACTTGTGGACCTCTTTATTTATGTGCCAGCCACTAGATTTTAGGAAGATGTTATAAGCATAAATCTGTTGTTGAATTGTTTTGGGTTAGATGTCGACCCTAGTGACCTTAGGAAGAGATGGACAAAGGAATGAAGCTTTAAACATAGAATTTAGGAAACCCTGGTGATAAGATAAGATTTGCAATTTTCTTAGCCATTTGCGACTCTTGGTAATGTCATTGATAGGATAGACTGGGAAAAATGAAAATCGGCTGGAATAAAGGAGTCTGAAAGTAGTCCCAATCAATGGACAGTAAAAAAAAAAAAGTGAATGAGCGTGACTTTAATAAGGAATTAAAGGAAAGAGATGAGACTCTAGTTTGGATTGAGAGATAACTAGCTGGAAGGGACGAAATTAGGTTAAGCGATGCTAAGAAATGTTGGGAATTTTGTCGGATTAAATACTGGATATGAAAAACAACGAGACAAAGGATCCTAATTAAGTTGAGATTGATTAGAAGTTGAAATTTTAAACCCATCTATATATGTACGTGTTAGGAACTTCGGTGCATAAGTACTTGAGAGTGATGATCTCAATTATGCCGGATTTTGTAGAGCCTAGTAGTAATTAAGATAATGGAAACTAAGCATGATGTGGTAGTGGTTATATAACCATTTTCTTTGCTCATTTGGTAATGTGAGCTAGTAACCAGCCTTTTGACTAGTTATTAAGGAATATCCTGAACTTAATGAACTTAATGATGGTTTATTTTGTTGGCGAGAGGATTATGAACCTCTGAGATAATGGAAATTTGGATTGACACCTAGAAATCTCATGAAACAATATTTGATAAATATGGCATCAAGAGTAGGAATCTCAACGAACGAATTCTTCAAGATATCGCAATGGGCCGAGATGAGTTTTATTCAAGAAATTAAGAATATTAAAAAATCCAAAGAATATAGAGGGTGCCTTACCCAAGAGATGCCACGTAAGAGAACTCTCCCAATGAAAAATGGGTATGCAACAGGACAACCGTTCACCTTACTATAGGCATTTGTAAACTAATAATGATACTAGCTAATCTAGAATGTGCTAGTAAGAAAGATTTAAGAGATCCATCGTTAATTAGGTTTTGAGCTTTAAACCACCCAGGTTCAGAGATGAGCTTGATAAGAAGGAAGTAGAGGTGTGATTGGGAAAGTTGAAACAAGCTTCTAAGTACTCCAATACTCAAGAGAACTACAGGTTAAATGTGCCACTTTTCATTTAGGAAAGGCAACACAAAATTGATGACATGCTATAGAGCAAATATAGAAATCAAAAGGGACATATAGACTTGGAAATATTTCGAGCGAAGTTATCTAAAATAAATGAATTCATGAATCTGATTCAAGGATCTCTATCAATAACCGAATAAGAAGATTAGTATGATCGAGTAAAGACAACAATATCAATTCTCATGCTCAACATGTCAATGGCATCAAATACTCAAAACAAGCTCGAATAATCGACGGAAAGCTGGAAACACATGCTCATGGAGAAGAGGGGATGCTATAAGTCTTACTGGGTCAGTGGACTCATGACCCCATTTACCATATAGGTTTTGAACCATGAACGATTGAATGATTGATTGGAGCTCGATAGATTGTATAGCTGGGTTGGGATTGTAGACCCTATTGCATTTTGGCTTAGCCTATTGCTTGTGGACTTAGATTTGTATTTTGGATCGAAATCATGTTTTGGACTTATGAAATGTATAGAATATTGGATTGTATTGATGAGTTAGATTGCTTTATGTAATTTTTGGACAGATTGATATGTATCCATATATTTTGGGAATTAGTTTGAATCGTTTGATGGATTTAATGAATTTAACTTGAATATTCATGCTATATTAAGTTTCTGATGGTTTTGGAATGATTATTCATCCGCAAGTAGCACTCCGGATCTCGGGGCGTTACATCACATGTCCTAACGCATGAACAGAAATCAAAGGATTTAAAATTAAGTTGATGTGCTAGCAAGAGAATGAAGGATGGACTCTGCGGAAGGATTGGAAAGAAATTCTTTGGTCGAAGATTTTCATGCCAAGCTTTATTTAGCTCTAGAGCTGCACATTCTTTTATATTGCCTATGTGTGCTAAGCAAATAAGTTCGACTTTAGAATTGATAAAGTCTGGTATGAGATTCAGAACCTATGAGATGACCTTATGAAACTTGCATTAGGTATCCAAATTCTTTTATGATTATAAAAAATTAGGATTTTGTCGCTTGCCCTACCGAACCACCCACCCAAAGCGGTCTTACGCATGTAAAGCGATTTGTTCGAATCCTAGATTTCTAAACCTGAGAGTTTTGGAAATGAAGGGTCATCTAAGTTAAGATCTTCTGAGAGTAATAAGAAAATAGAATAGGGTTACTTGGGAATGTAAGAACGTTATTGGGAAATAGATATCCTTATCTATTCGTATAGAGAGGAGAATCTGAGGACCAGATTCGTTAGGGGGGGAAATTGTGACACCCGGAGAATTCCCTAAATAAAATTTTTAAATCATCGACTTATCAAAAATTTGTTTGATTTCAAAATCGAGTGTCGTTTTAAAACCAAAACAAGTTTCATGCATTCGAAAATATTTCGAACAAATACGTTTCATTTTTTGTCACATTTCGACCCCAAAAACAAGCCCCGTTGGCTCATAAAATAAGCTCAATTTATAGCCCAATACTTAGCCACTAATTTTGACCCAAAATAAGCATCTTTGAACACTAAAAAAAAAAAAGGAAATTGAGGCTGCAGAACAGCCAGTCGAAAAGCAGTAGCTGAATCCCATCCATCCATCCTATATTGTCCATCATGCAAGCTAGACTTTAGATATTTAATTTAGGGGGTTTGAGCTTTAAGATTCTTACATTTTGGCCCTAAGTACCCTCTATAAATAAGCTTATTAAGGGCCAACATTTCTGCTGAAATTTCAATCCTTCCAAACACATTTACACTTAGAAAAGAAATTTCCATAGCCCTTGGCGCACAATTGCATCCTATCTTCTATCAAACCGGTTGCTAAAGAGGGATTCTAGATGTTGTATTCTCTTCCTAAACTCTTGGTAAGTGGCTTGAGTTTAGTGATTTAAGGATGATAAATGTTTGGTTGCTTAAGAACTTAATGTAAGTATGTCTATAGTTATAGGTGATTGATTAAGCTTGAATCTTGCACATACTCAAGTTTGTTAGCTACAAGAGGTAAGACTTATGGCATCTCTTCTTCTCCATGAGCATGCATTTCCAGCTTTTCGTTGATTATTCGAGCATGTTTTGAGTATTTGATGCCATTGACATGTTGAGCATGAGAATTGATATTGTTGTCTTGATATTCTTGCCAAAAATCTATGCTCAACTCTTGAATATGTAAATCCTATGCTAAATGATTCATCCTAAACTCTATATCGATACTTGAGATTGAGTATTGAATCATGGACCATGGACTAAGAGGTAAACGAACTAAAAAATGGTTGAAAAACGGGTGATATGGACAAAATCGTATGTTTTGACGTTGAAACAATCTCTCGAAAATTGTCAAAATCAAAACCCGAAACGATGACTTATAAATGTTTTTACATATTTAAGAACCTCAAAAATGTATTTTTGGATCAAAAATTCAAAAAAAATCAAAAGACCAAAAATCGGATTTTAGACCCGATAGTAAGCGCTCAAGCGCACATATGGGCTCTCAAGCATAGAAATTACTATGTACCAGTGCCCAAGAGCCCAGCTCTCGCCCCAAAACTCTTGTTTTGGATGCTTGGGCGCCCGTTTCTGTACCCAAGCACCCAATGTCGGCTCTAACTTTATTTCTCATGTTTTCAAACCCTATTTCTTGATATCTTGAGTCCATATCCAATTATTTTAACGTAATACAAAGTTTTAAGACGAAATCCCACTAGTCCATGGTTGAATTTTCGAAATGATTGATCGATTGAATATGTCTTTGCCTATTGAAATATTATTGTTATTGATGGCCTTAGAACGTTATGCTACGCCGGCTTATTTGTAACACCTAAGAATTTCCCAAAATAGAATTCTTGAATCGTCAATTTTTTGAAAATTCATTGGATTTTAAAATCGAGCTTCATTTTAAAAACCAAAACATATTTCATGTATTCAAAAATATTTCAAACCAATACATTTCAATCTCACGTCACATCTCAACCCAAAAACGAGCCCAAATGACCCGATTTATAAGCCCAAAACAAGCCAAGACCCAACCCAACACCTAGCCACTATTGTTGACCAAATTGGAAATTCAAAATTGAAGCAAAAGTAAAGGGAAATCTGTAGATTCCTTAAGCGAGCTGGAGCACCCTCATCAGGGAATTTTGATGGAGTGAAATCCAATCAATCCATCCTACCAAGTCACTTTAAGCCGCCTATCTACTCCCTAAAGTTTGGTATTTGCTTGGAAGGGCTTGGGATACTAGATTCCCTCATTTTTTTACCCTAACTTACCTCTATAAATAAGTCATTTTGTGCTTCAAAAATCTGTTGAACTGTCAACTTCCTCAAGCACTCAAACACTTAGAAAAAAATTCATTCGCATCAATTCCTTCTAGCAAAAATCGATTTCAGCTTTGTGGGATTCTTGTGGGTATGTGTCTCTCACTCCAATACTTAGTAAGTAGTCTTAGTCTTGTGATTTAAGAATGGTTTGTGTTATGGTTTTATAGAGCTTGACATAAATGTATATATTTGGTTATAGGTGTCGATTATAAACTTGGTTCAACCACATTTCGGATTTAAGCGATAAGAAGCAAGATTTATAGCATATCCCCTTCTCCATGAGCATGAATTTCCAGCTTTCTCCTTGATTTATTGAGCATGCCTTGTGTTATGGAATATGTGATGTTCTATGATATTTTGAGCATGTGAACTTGTGATGATTATTGCTATTCTTGCTATTCTATGCTCACTCTCTTGAATATGAATCCATTCCAAAGTTTATTGAACCATCTCAAACTATATACCATTGCTTGGGATTGATCTTAAATGTTGGACCATGGACTAAGAGGAGAAACAAACTAAAAATTTGATTAGAAACAAAAGGTATGGACAAAACCGCACGTTTTGAGGTTAAAACGATCTTTCAAAAATGTTTAATACCAAAACCCAAAACAATGTTTCATAAATATTTTTACGTATTTAAGAACCTCAAAAATGTATTTTTGAATAAAAAATTCAAAGAAAATCAAAAGATCAAAAATCGGATTTTTAACCCGAAAGTTAGCACTCAAGCGCGCATATGGGCGCCCAAGCACACAGAAATCATTGTTCACAGCACCCAAGCGCCCAACTTTGGGCAAAATTTTGCGTTTTAGCGCCCAGTCCCGGTCCAATTTTGACGTGTTGAGTTTTCAAACCTTATTTCTTAGTGTCTTGAGTCCATATCCAATCATTTCAACGTTATACAAAGTTTCAAAACATAATACCACTACTCCATGGTCGAATTTCCAAAATGATCGATTGATTGAATCCGTTTTGGCCTATTGAAATGTTATTGATATTATAGGCTTAGAATGTTATGCCTTGCCGGCTTCTTGAATAATTGATTAATTGTCTATTTCATTCTAAAGCCATATGATTGATTGATTAGGGCCCATGAGGGGATTTCTTGGGGACCAAACGCGGGCAATATTGGACTGTCGATTAGGACCCACAACCCCCTGATTGTTGGGTAGTTCGGACGAATTATGGAGGTAGAATTCTGAAGCACTACCCTAAGCACGAACGTCGGCTGTGCTTCTTGATTGAATGATGCTCCTTCGGGAGTTGGAGGGATAAGGTGAAAAGTATATGTTGAAGATATAAGGGTGATAGACCTATCAAAAGGTCGTTTCAGCTTATGGACTTGAATGTGATGATATATGTATATATTGATTGTCTTGAACGTTCTGATTGTTATTCGTATCACATTCTTGTATTGATTTTGATATGCTCATGTTCTTTGAAACTCTTACTCTCGTTGCATGCTATAAATTTTGCTGGATCAGTGGACTCATGACCCTATTTAACATATAGGTTCCGGGAACATGAATGAATGAATGATTGAAGCATGTAATAGATAGCATGACTTATTTTGGTTTTGACATCCCTAATTGTATCTTGGGTTGAATTTACCACTTTTAGACTTAGTTAGCGTTTGGGATGAACATTATGTTTTGAACTTATGGCATGTATAGAACGACGGATTGTAATATTAAATTAGATTGCCCTATGTATTCAACTCTTGGAATATAATAGTAAGTTATAATCCTTAGTTTGAATCTATTGACAATTTTATGTAAGTTAGTTTGAATTATTGTGTTTGAATTTCTTAATTGGATTTAGATTGTATAGAACGTGAGTGATGCACCTTGGGTCTCAGGTTCGCACATCTCCGAGATTTCGGAGGGCGTCATATTGATTGTTTGATTGCCCATTTCATTCTAAAGCCATACGATTGATTGATTGTGGGCCTATGTAGGGTTTCTTGGGGATCTAACTCGGGTAGTATTAGACTGTAGACTAGGACCCTCGAGCCCCTGATTGTTGGGTAGTTCGGACGAATTCTAGAGGTAGAATTCTGAATCACTACTCTAAGCACGTACGCCAGTTGTGCTTCTTGATTGAATGATGCTCCCTCGGGAGTTGGAGAGATAAGGTAAAATGTATATGTTGAAGATATAAGGGTGATAGACCTACCAAAAGATTTTTCAGTTTATGGACTTGAATGTGATAATATATGTATATATTAATTGTCTTGAACACTCTGGTTGTTATCTGTATCACATTCCTGTATTGCTATTGATATGCTCATGTTCTTTGAAATTCTTATCCTCGATTGCTGCTATAAGTTTTACCGGGTCAGTGGATTCACGACCCTATTTAACATGTAGGTTATTGAACCATAAGCGATTGAATGATTGATTGGAGCTCGATAGATTGTATACTTGGTTGGCATTATAAATCATATTGTATTTTGCCTTAATCTATCGCTTCTGGACTTAGATTTGTATTTTGGATCAACATCATCATTTGACTCATGAAATGTATAGAATATTGGATTGTATTGATAAGTTAGATTGCTCTATGAAATTTTGGACAGTTTGATATGTAACTATACATTTTGGGAATTTGTTTGGATCGTTTGATGGGTTTTATAAAATTTAACTTGAATGATTGTGGTGCATTAGGTTTATATTTGGTGAAGGAACGATTATCTGTCCAAGAGTAGTACTCTGAAATTCGGGGCAAAAATGCACCATTTTTCGGGGCGTTACAGCAGCCCTCATCAGCTAACACATCCCCTCCCCACACTATGGGAAGACTAAGACAAGAATAAGAGCATGTATTGAAAAAATAGACATAATCTTCCAATAATGGGTGACTCACATCCTTATTCACCAACATCATTATTTCAAACATTTATTGCCATGTATACGCTATTGCAAAATACCACCCATGTATGTATTTTTAGAGTGCATATATTCAAGAAATAGGAAAAGAAAAATCACTTTGTCTTCCTGTCTTGTTGCTTTGGCCGAATTTGAGGGGTGTGAGGAACAAAATTTTTCTTTCAACTTTCAATCCATAAATTCATCAAGCAATCTTAAGGGAATTGACGAGGGACCTCATCTCTTGCTTTCATCTCTATTTTGGTAAAATTTAAGTTGAGATTTGAGTGGTTTTTAGTTTATGTTTGCGTGAGATTTTGAATAGCTTCTTTGATTGTTAGGATTATCTTGATGTTTTGAAGAAGATCCTTGAGATTTTTATTTGGATAGCAAGAAAAGGTAAAGATCATGATATTCCCTATCTTGTGTTGTTAACACATGATTCATGGTTCTAGTTTTTGAGAAATCCATTGATTATATGCTTGTTGGGATGAACCTTGATTGTTATAATCCTGTACTTGCTTTGCTCTACATGAAAAGCTATTATGTTGGTTATTGATCGAGCTTGATTTAGCTTTTGGAAGTAGAACCATGAAGATGAACTTGAGGGTTATGAGAAATTTATTAGATTATCATACTTAGATTTGGTAGCTAGATAATTTTGTAAAACAAGTAAAGTTTGAAAACATTGGTTTGTTCTTAGGTAGCTGTTTCTAGTGCATATACATCATTTAAAAATTTGAAAACCCCACTTATACTACTCTAAAAATTACACATAAGGTACTATTGGAAACCTCATTAAGTTTAGATGATGTTAGAATAAGAATCACCCAAAAACATGGAGGGAAATGGTAGAAAAATCCATTTGAACCTAACCTGCCATTTTGGTTAAAACAGATGAGGCCTCTGTCATAACCCCAATTTCAAAATTTTTAATTGAACCTCCTCACATCTAAAAATTCCATAAAATACGCCGTTTGAAACCTTATTAAGTTATAGTTAGCATTAGAATCAGGAATCACTCAAAAACTGTAACACCTGGAAAATTTCTCTAAATAAAATATTAAATCATTGATTTTTCAAAAATTTATTCAATTTCAAATCACAAGCTTCGTTTTAAAATTGAAATATGTTCCGTGCATCCGGAAAATTTTTTATTAATCAAGTTTTATTTTCTCTTCATGTTTTGACCCAAACGAGCCCCGATAGCCCATTACACAAGCCTAATTCTTGGCCCAAACCCTAGCCATCACATTTGACTTGAAAATAGTATCTTTGAATATCAAAAAAAAAAAAAGCTAGAAAATGCAGCAGCAGCTGCAGCAGCCCTATGCTGAACAATGGATAGGATTTTATCCCATCTATCCATCAAACCTGTCCCAAATCTTGCAAGGGAAGATTGGTTATTTATTTAGAGGGGCTTGAGTTAAAAGATTCTTACCATTTGATCCCATTTTCCCTAGATAAGTAGGCCCCTTTGGTGAAAAAAAATTTTTGCGAACTCTTACTCCTCACAAACACTCTTGCATCTTGAACTTCACTTGTATTTTTGTTTCTCACAAAAACCGGTTGCATAAGGGGATATTGGTGGTGAACTCTCATCCTAACTATTGGTAAGTTAGCTTAAGATTGGTAATATATTAATGTTTAATGATATGGTTATTTGGAGCTTGATATAAGTGTGTACATTATTATAGGTGCTTGAAACTAAGCTTGGATCATTACATTTAACAAGTTCTAGACCTCAAGAGGTAAGACTTATGGCTTCCTTGAACTCCTCATGAGCATATGTTTCCAGCTTTTCCTTGACGAATGAGCATGTTTTGAGCTATTGAATGTCTTGATGTCCCTTAAAATGTTAAAGTTATGAGCTCATGTTATTACTTTATTGTTATTGCTATTATAAGCTCTATTCCATGATTGGGAGAATCCAAAGCCTTGCTAAATCCTCATGACAACTCTACCTATACTTTGGATCAAGCTTCGTATGATGGACATTGGGCTAAAAGGAGGAATAAATAAAAAGATTGATTAAAAATGAAAGATACGGACTAAAAATATATTACTTAACTTAAATACGATCTTTCAAAAACTTCTAAACTAAATTTTAACACAACGATTTACAAATATTTTTACATAAAAGAGAATCCCAAATGTGGTTTTGGATCAAAACTTGAAAAAAAATCAAAAGGTAAAAAAATTAGATTTCTAAAATTTTAAGCGTGCAAAGTTGGGTGCTTCAGCATCCAAGCACCCACTCTGGGCAGAACATCCCAATTTTTACAAAAGCTTGGGTGGCCCAATCCCCAGCTTCTGTCCAAAAATTTTAGCTAGGCGCCCAAGCCCCTGTTTTCGTAATCAAATTTGATTTTCAAAAGTTTACTTCTTAACATACCGAGTCCATATCCGATCTTTCTAATGTGATTTGAACTTTGGAACGAAAACCCTCTACTCTATAGTCAAAATTCTAAAATGATCAATTGATATGTTTGGCCTTTGCTAAAATGTTATTTGAAATTGAGGGTCAAACAAATTGTGCTGTAATGGCCTTATTGAATGATTAAATGTCCTATTTTCAAGCCTGAATGAACGAATGAATGTTGGGCCCTGGGAATTTTCTTGAATACCGAATTCACGCAATATCGGATTGTTGATTAGGACCCTTTGAAAATCCTTGAATGTAGGGTAGTTCGGGCGAACTCTAGAGGTAGAGTTTTGAAGAGCTTCTTTGAACACATAGGTCGGTTGTCCTCTACTAAATGAATAATGCTCTTTCGGGGGTTGGAGGGATAAGGATAAAATGTATATGTTGGAGTTATAAGAGTGATGACCTACCAAATTGCTTGATTCAGCTTGTTGACTTGAATATGATAATTGATTTATGATATTTGTTTGATTTTGAACGTTTTGATTATTTCTTAATTGTTTATTGAATCACATTCTTGTCTCTTTGTTGATATGGACATTATTTGAATTGAATACTCTCGATTCTTGTTATAAGTTTTACTGGGTCAGCGGACTCATGACTTTATAACATCTTGTAGGATCAAGAATCACGTCAAATGAATGAATGAAGCACTATGATAGACTGTTATCGCTCATTTTGGGAAATTGTACTTAGTTTTGTATTTGACCGATTGGCTGTTTGTGGAATTTTGGACTGATAGAATGTATTAATATATGGTTTGTAATGTTAAATTAGTTACTTTATGTACTTTGGAACTCTTTGGTATGTAATGATATTTTTCTATTGGAAATTTTAGTTTAAATTGTTAAGTTGTTAGTTTCTGAATTGGTTTTAGAATGTATCTGATTGTGAGTAACATTTCAGATCACGGGATGGAATGCTACCGTGACTCAGTGCACTACAGGTGGTATCAGAGCCTAGGATAAGAAATCTCGTTGGTTTAGATCTATAGAATTTTGCCTTTGGCCTTGTTTCTCATTACTGATTTCATTTATTCTTTTGTGGCATGCTAGATGGATAAGGGCAAGGGCAAGGCGAATGATTAGACGAGGAGTTATGCTACAGTAACATCGGACCTCTCAAAAAGCAAAAGGTAGATTATGAGGTTATCACCGAGGAGTTATGCCATGAGTGAAACGAGCCTATTGGAAGAATGTGTATTTAAAGGAGCATCAATTGTACTAGGTTTATAGTCGGTGGGCCCAGGAAGAGATAGAGAGGATAGCTGCCAGACATCGATCTTAGCATTATACTCTTAAGAATATTGCGGCATAGAATTGGATTTGCTTTAATCAGATTAAGAAGGATCTTGCAGTTAAGGTGGATGAGGCCTTTACACAGGCGACGGACTCCATAGATACTATAGAGTGGCTAGCATAGGATCACGCAAAGGAGGCAATTGTCCCGAGATTTTAGGTTCGTTTTATTCCATCGGTGTTCGGGAAGGAGATTATGAGAGACAGGCCACCTCTTCTATCAGCACCGAGTGCACGCATACCGCTACAGCCAGCGAGAGACCGAGTTGGACCCTCTACTTTTACTCAACTAGGTGTGGCTATCTTTCCCGTATTGTATCCTCACGTTCCCAAATTACTTCCTCTATTTTTTGATTTTTCCGAAACACCCTAAGTTAGTATCTTATAGTTTCTAAATCTTTCTCAGACCTGGCAATATAGAATATAAGCAGGTTACATTTATATTCGCTGGGTTGTTTAGATGGTCATGTCGAGATATGCTATAGCGTGTGAGTGATTCAGGTGGCACTTTCAGGATATCATCACTTACTCAAAGCAATTCAATTCAACGTGCTCACATAAGGTTCATTCCTCTTTTTCTTACTAAGATACATGTCCTATAAAATTATTTATTAAATATCTAGTATTCATACCAATATCTATTATCGATGATCCTAGTTTCCTTAGGCATGAAGCTTGATTTTATATATTTACTATTGTCAATCTTACGTTAATCCATTCCCTCAACTCTTAATACGTTTTGTTTCTTGTAAAGTCATATACCCAAATATATATTCAAAGTTAAGTTCCCTTATAAGTAAAACAAGCTTATGAACCTTTAAGTCAACTCATCCTATCTCAACACAGTCATAGGAATGAACATTTTTCCATGATCTTATCATTCTTCCTTGCTAAAGTCACCGATCATAATTCACCATTGAACTCAAACAACGTATTTAGGCCTACATCACCAATCTAGAATCAAATGATTAACATATAAATATAATGGTTCGCAAATTAGTAGGCCTCCCAATTACAATCCGATATATTTAAGCGTTATCCACTATTCCAAAAGGTCATAACCTAATGCAGTTCATTCATTTGATACATTACCAATCAAAATTACTATCCTAAAGATTGTTTTTTGGTGCAGCTTGAATTTTGTTTTTCAAGAAAAACCCAAGCTCTGATACCATCTGTAATGCCCTGGATCCTAGAGCAGTTGCCCCTAGGTCGGAAACGCTACTCACATATATGAATAAATAATCTAAACCCCAAAATTTACATAATCAATCACTTTCAATACATTGTCCAATGGTACAAATACATCTCCGAGTCTCAACCTGAGCAATACAACCCTACCTAACACTGTTACATAATTATTGATACAAAATAATCCTAGTGTCAAATCTTCAAAATCGCCATGCGATTTCTTGAAATGAATTTCTTACAATAGTAGAGTTAAGGGGATGAGTCCACTAACTCAGCAAGGATTATTACCATAACCATGAACAAGGGTAGCAAAAAAATATATTCCAGGATTTTGAGATAGCAATGCGATTAAATAGATCTCAAAAATCATTGATATCATGATTTCACAAATATTCAGTAGCCCAAAGGCTTGATAATAGCAATTCAATATTCATGACAATACAATCTTCAAATCATGAGCTCAAATTTCAACAATAAATATGAATATCAAAATAATATGGCTGAACTAGTTTTTGGTAGATATGTCACACTTATATCTTCAATAAAATATCATCCTTATTCATCCAAACCTGTAACGCCCCGGGATCCTAGGGCATCCGATTCTAGGTCCGGGACATTACTCCACATATGGGTTAGGAATTACAACCTCAAACCACATATGATAAAAAAAATTCCATAGCATTCAAGATAAAACTTAAATTTATACAATACACAAATTTAGATTTATACAATACACACTATTAGGAAATATAACCATCTATACGTCATTAGTACAGTCCCAACTTAGTTACAGGTAGAGGAAACACAACTAATACAAGCTAGTCATACCTAAGTCTACGATACAACTCGTATTACAAACCATTTAGGATACTCCATACGTCACCATACATAAAAAAAAATTTCAAGTCCATAAGCAGCCAAGTTTCAATTTCCTACATATGGTAAAAATTCAAA
>JACFYI010001690.1:164940-186096 GCA_014898755.1 Handroanthus guayacan
GTCATAGGATTGGACTGAATTAAGTTATGATCATTTGGTATGATAGGTAATGTTCAGATATATCGGATCGTAATTAGGAAGCTTATCAATTCATGAACTGCTATACTTATATGCTAGCCACTTGATTTTAGGAAGATGTTATGAGCATGAATATGCTGTTGAATTGCTTTGGGTTAGATATCGACCTTAGTGACCTTAGGAAGAAATGGACAAAGGAATGAAGCTTTGAACATAGAATTTTGAAAACTTTGGTGCTAAGATAAGATTCGCAATTTTCCTAGTTGTTTGTGACTGTTGGTGATGTCATTGATATGATGGATAAGGGAAAAGTGAAAATTGGCTAGAATGAAGGCGTTGGAATGTAGTCCCAATCGAGATAGTCAAAAAGTGAACAAGCAAGACTTTAATAAGGAATTAAAGGAAAGAAATGAGACGCTAGTTTGGATTGAGAAACAGCTAGCTAGAAGGGACAAAATTAGGTTGAGCGATACTAAAATCATTGGGAATATTATCGGATTAAATACTGGATATGAAAACAATGAGACGAAGGATCCTAATTAAGTTAAGATTGATTAGAGTTGAAATGTTAAACCCATCTATATATGTATGTGTTAGGAGCTTCGGTACATAAGAACTTGAGAGTGGCAACCTCAATTATGCCGGATTTTGTACAGCCTAATGGTAATTAAGATAATGAAAACTAGGCACAATGTGATAGAGGTTATATAATCATTTTGTTTGCTCATTTTGTGACTTAGTAACCAGGTTTTTGGGCGAATTAATGAGGAATATCTTGAACTTAATGAATATGAGATTTTAGTATTGACGATCTTGAGTCGTGATAAGAGGATTAGTATAATCAATTAATCCAGTGCACCTTACATGTCCTAACACACAAACAGAAATTAAAGGATTTAAAAATCGAGCTGATGTGCTAATAAGAGAACGAAGGTCGGACTCTATGCAAGGATTGAAAAAAAATACCTTGGCCTAAGATTTTCATGCCAAGTTTTATTTAGCTCTAAAAATGGCACACTCTTTTATATTGCCAATGTGTGCTAAGCAATAGGTTCGACTTTAGAATTGATGAAATTTGGTATGAAGTTTAGAACCTATAAGAGGACCTTATGAAACTTGCATTAGGTATCCGAATTCTCTTATGATTATAAGGAATTAGGAATTTGTCGCTTGTCTTACCAAACCACCCACTTAAGCTGACCTTACAAAAGTAAAGTGATTTTTTTCGAATCTTAGATTTCTAAACCTTTGAATTTAGGAAATGAAGGATACTCTAAGTTGAGATCTTTTGGAATGTTATCGAAAAATAGATATCCCTGCCTAATCGTATAGAAAAGAGAATATGGGGACCAAATTCTTTTTTTTCGGGGGAGGGGGTATACAACAACCCAAAAATTCCTTTAAATATGATTTTTGGATCATTGATTTTTCGAAAACTCATTTAATTTAAAATCACAAGCATTGTTTTGAAATCAAAATATGTTTCATGCATCGAGACGATTTTCAAGTAACCAAGTTTCGTTTTCTCATCACGTTTCAACTCAAACGAGCCCCGATTTGTATTTAAACAAGTCCCAAAACTTAGCCAAAACACTAGCCACTATTGTTGACCAAGATTAAGCATCTTTGAATTCAAAAATAAGAGAAAAAAAAAAAGAAAATGGAAGCAAAATTGGCAGCTGCTGCTGCTGAAAAGTGGTGATGGTCTAGCCATCACCATTCTATCCAATCCATCACACTTTTGTCCTATTTCTTCTATAAAAAGCTTGATAAATTATTTTGAAGGGTTTTAAGTTATTAAGTTTTGCATTTTGACCCCAAATTCCATCTATAAATACCCTACATTTGCAAGACAAAGTCTCTTGCTCAAACACCTCCACTTAGAAAATCTCTTGCACAACAAAAACTTCATCTTGCATTCTCACTTCTCAAAACTAATTTCAACACTTAAAGGGGGATTCTAGGAGTGTGAACACTCATCTAAAATGAAGAATATGGACAAAATCATACATTTTGACGTTGAAATGATTTCTCGAAAAATTTTAAAACCAAAGCCCGGAATGATATTATATAAATGTTTTTACATATTTAAGAATCTCAAAAAATGTATTTTGGATAAAAAATTCAAAGAAAATCAAAAGATGAAAAATTGGATTTCAACCTGAGAATGAGTACTCAAGCGTGCATATGGGCACCAAAGCGTAGAAATTATTGTTCATGAGCGCTTAAGCGCCAAGCTCTCGGTCGAAACTCTTATTTTGGGCTCTCAAGCGCCCATTTGTGTGCCCAAGCGCCCAGTTTCGGTTCCAACTTGATTTTTCATATTTTCAAACTCTATTATATGTCACGTAAAGTCCATATCCAATCTTATTAACATAATTTGAGTTTTGAAATGAAAATTCTCTAGTCCATAATCGAATTCTGAAATGATCAATTGATGTGTTTGGCCTATTCTGAAATATTTTCTGAAATCGATGGCCGACCAAAGATTGTAGCCAAATGGCCTTATTAAATGATCAAATGTTCAGTTTGTTTCATGCCTATATGTTCGTAAATATGTTGCATAGACCGGATTGGCCCTGGAGGTAGGGTCCTGCAGGATTACGTATGAGACTCATGGTCGATCGTGCAGTGGCGGCTGTGTCTCGTATAAGTATGACTCTCCTTGAGCTTCGGCTCGGAGCTGTAAGTTTATAACTCTCCTTGAGCTTCAGCTCGAAGTTGTACGTTTATGACACTCCTTGAGCTTCAGCTCGGAGTTGTACGTTTATGATTCTCCTTGAGCTTCGGCTCGGAGTTGTATGTTTTGACTCTCCTTGAGTTTCTGCTCAGAGTTTTATGTTTCTGTCTCTCCCTAAGCGCTTACTCGGAGTTGTATGTTTTTTACTCTTCTTGAGCGCTTGCTTGGAGTTGTAAGTGGAGTGATAAGATTGACGACCCACCAAACGTTTAAATTAGCCTTATATGCTTTATTAAGATGAATGTGGCATATGATTTATGATATCTGTTCATCCTATTCGTTCTATTGTTCTGAAATACTATATGAGGTCACATTCATGATTTCCGTTCTTAATATGTCCATCGTTGAATCTTGTGCTCCAGTCCCATACTATAAGTTTTACTGAGTCAGTGGACTGATGACCCCATTTAACATGTAGGTTCTTGAAACATGAACGAATGAATGGTTGGAGCTCATGATAGATTGTATAGCTTGTTATTGTAAACCCTATTGTATTTTGGTTTAACTTATTATTTTGGAACTTCTGGACCTAGATTTGTATTTTGGATCGACATCATCTTTTGGACTTGTGAAATGTATAGAGCATGGGATTGTATTGATAAGTTAGATAGCTCAAGTGTAATTTTAGATAGTTTGATATATAACTATACATTTTGGGAATTAGTTTGAATCGTCTGATGGGTTTTTATGAGATTTCGCTTGAATGATATTGATGCATTAAGTTTCTGATGATTTTGGAATAATTATCTGTCCGCGAGTAGCACTTCAGATCTCGGGGCGAAGAATCTCGGGATGCAGGGCGTTACATTCAGTTTGCCCAAAGGCTCAATAATAGCAATTCAATATTCATAACAATATGATTCATAATATAATCAAATCATGGGCTCAAATTTCAACAATAAATATGAATATCAAAATAATATGGCTGAACGAGTTTTTGTTGGACCTGTCACCTTTATATCTTCAATAAAATATCATCATTATTCCTCCAAACCACTTCGGAGTAGTTACGTACGAGGATAATGAAAGGCAAGTCACCGTAGCACGATCGACCACGAATATTAGGACTAGTCTTTGGAAAATCTACTCCAGATCTCCGCAGAACTATCCACAATTAGAACCAAGCTTAGGTCCAACTATTTGGGAAAGCTACCAGAGGTTCATCTGTTAACCCGATGCCACCTAATGTTCCTCTTGAGGCCCCTTGGGCCTAACAATCATGCAATAGGTTTCAAGAATTCAGACATAATAATGAAATTATTATTGGATCAATAACGAAGGCTCGTGAATATTGGATATAGTATTTAAAACGAATTGCCGACATAAGAAGATCAATTTGAACATTAAAGCATTTAAAAGAATTGAGATATGGACTAAAGTATGAAAATTTGGGCAAATCACTTTGAAACTTAAATATTTGTATTTTGAAAATATTCTAATAAATCAAGGGAAATTTATGAAAATTTCATGTTTTGGAAACATATCCTTTTACAAGTTTTAAGCTTAAATTTTGTATTTTTAAAATACTCTAATAAGTAAAGAGAAGTTATGCCTTTGTAATAATTTCAAATCATGAAAATCATGTACAAAATATTTAAACCAAGCTCACATAAAATTCATTTGATTGTCCAAAATAAGATTTGCACGTATTTTGTCCAAAATCTCATTGTCAAATAATTAGAATTCCAAACCAAGAAATTCTGAATATTATCTTGAGTCTCTTATGTCCGGCAAATCCCCATTCATGACCAATCGAGTACATGGCATCAAGATATTTCATAAGACGTTCAACAAAGCCAAATCTCAATGTTTCCAATAATAGGAACAAGGTTCAAAACATGATCATGATAGGAAATTCGAGAATGATTACTGTAATAACCCTTACCTCTAGTCCTTAAGCTTTAAGTCGTAAGATGATATTGAGATCATCTAATCCATCAAGTTAATTTGATCTATTAACATCAAGATCAATTAAATACTAGACCACATCTTCATATTATATAATATCTACAATTCAATGCCGGCAGTGAATTCCTTGGGC
The DNA here is from genome assembly GCA_014898755.1 of Handroanthus guayacan. Lineage (NCBI taxonomy): Eukaryota > Viridiplantae > Streptophyta > Magnoliopsida > Lamiales > Bignoniaceae > Handroanthus > Handroanthus guayacan. The sequence goes on from JACFYI010001690.1 coordinate 169,740, forward strand.
AATTTAAAAATATATCCCATTGAGTTAAAATTGGCAATTTGGTTGTACAACTATCTAGACTTGAGAAGCTTTTTTACGGTAGTTTTATATTGAAAATTTAAAGATCGGTTTATTAGTTATAAATTTTTCAAGCTGATATATAGTTCTGTTGCAAACCGTGATCATTTTGGCGGGTTGGATTCTTAAAATCTTACCGGATTCGTTTCTTCATAATTTTCAATGTTTCTTGAGCCTAACATAATCTACACTTAATAAGTTTTCTAAATACCATTTTTAGGGCTCATTTTTGAGGGAAAGATAGGTTTCAATGTTTCAAAAATGAGGGATGTGTCGTAGCTCACTCCAATAGCTCTTCTGCTCCCTCGGGAAATCTGATAGCTTAGGTTCGAAAGGAGTTTTTGGTCATTTTTCTTTATGATGTTGAGTGATTCTTGAATCTTAATACTAATTGCACTTGATAAGGTTTTCAACAACTCATTTTATAGCTTTTTTTTTTATAAAGGAAAGTCAGGGTTTCAATTTTTTAAAATAGGAAGTGTTGCAGAGAACCTCCCCTGTTTCTGGTAGACTAGCAAGCTATGTTCAAATGGATTTCTATCATTTCTCTCCTTATTTTTAAGTGATTTTTGGTCCTAAAAACATCTAGACTTGATTAGGTTTCTAGTAGTATCTTATATGTAATTTTTGAAGTAGTAGAAGTGGGGTTTTCAAAAATTAAAGTGAGGGGTATGCACTGGAAACAGCTACCTGAGAACAAACTAATGTTTTCAAACTTCACTTATTTTACAAAATCATCTAACTACCAAATCTAATTGTGATGATCTAAAAAATTTATTATAACCCTCAAGTTCATATTTATGATTCAAAAGCTCAACCAAGCTGAATCAATCAATCATCATCAATATTCAATCAATCTCATGAATCAAGACTAATTAAATGAACAAAGAACCAAATTAAATCCATGGGATATATATATACACCTAAAATTTGATGGCTGCCCAGCCAAAATATAGAGAGAAGAGTTCGAAGATGAGAGAGGGGTGAAGGTTTTGAGATTAGAGAGATGGGAGTGAGTGAAAAACACCAATTCTTGCAAGCTTTATTGACTAATAAAAGAGATTAAGATTTATACCTGAAATTTGATGGCTGCCTAGCTGAAAAATAGAGAGAGGAGTTGGGAGATGAGAGAGAGAGGCAAGAGTTTGAGGTTAGACAGAGATGAGAGAGAGTGAAAGTTAAAGGGGTGTCTTTCAAATCAAATGAAATGAACGTGGGATTCATTTGTCATTTTTCAATTTGTTTTGTTCTCATCCCATTGACTTGGTGAAAAACTGATTTAGGGATCTAAAATAAAAATATGTTTTCCAAGAGGAGCATTTGGCCGGCTATATATATGCGTATATGTAATGCCCCGAAACCCAGGAACGGCCACCCCTGGCCCGGCAACGCTACCTGTGGGCAGGCGGATCTCTAGCGAGATAAAAGAAACACAATGGAAATGACTAACAACAAATCATCAAACTTATACAACTCCAAAGACTCTCCATGTCTATTACAAACTATATTCTCAAGGGTACAGGCCCCAAAAGCTAAGCATAACGTAATGTACAAACTTTTCAGCCTACTACAATTCCAATGGCTACAGGCTATATGCAACATCATTTATATAAAACCATCAAACTAAACCAAAGCAAAAGAACATAAAACTTAGCTAATGAGCTCCAGATGCTTATTCACCTACACATGGTAATATATTTGAATAAGTCCATAGACTTAGAAGAAGCATAGCTATGGAATAGTGAAGAATAAGGAATCCAATAAAAGAGTAAAGAGGCAATAAGCTCAACAATGAAATAGATCATGCTAATGAGTGCAATTATCTCACAAACAATGTAAACGAATAGCTCGGCAAGAGCATAAATAAGATGAAGAGTACAAGGTTTGAACAAGAATCGTAGCAAGAACGAACCATGAATGTGATATCAAACATAGATTCATTTAAAACAAACAATACAAATGGATAACGAATCATTCAAAATGAATAATACGAATCGATAACTTATAAATTTTATCAAATTCATGTCAAAACATATAAGGCCGAAGCAATTATTTTGTGGTTCTATCATCCTTATAACTCCAACATAAAATATACATATATCCTTATCTTTCCACTTACAACTCCGAGTAGTTGCTCAAGGAGAGTCATACGTACTTGAGACACAGCCGCTGCAGCACGGTCGGCCACGAGTCCTAGGAGCAGCTCGTTAAAATCCTACCTCCAGGACCCCTCTGAACTACCCAACATACAGGAATCCCCAGGGGTTTCGATCGTTGACCCAATATCGCCCAATCAAATCCCCCTGAGAATTTTCAAGACCCAACTTATCAAACATTCGTATAGGTTCAAAATGAACATGTCATTTTCAAACATATAGCCCCATCTGGGCATGAATTTCAAAACGAACAGAACATATTCAAACATTTAGCCATGTTGGGCAAGAATTCATATAGCAAAGAACTTAACAAGAGATTTCGAAATGAATTTTGGACTTGTTCAAAATGAATGGAACATATTTCAAGCATATAATCCTATCGAGGCAGTAATTCAAATAATCAATAGGTTCAAACAGTGATTCGAGTTGGAATATTCAAAGTTCAAACAAGATTCGAACATTATCAATTGATTCATATAGAATTTGAGACACATAGATTATATATTCGAACATAGAAGAATTTAACGGAGTGAAAAACGGATGAAAAAAGGCAAAATGAATCCAAATTAAGTCCAAAAATATTCTAGATTAGGCACCACTGCAGACCAAAGTGGGCTCGGATGTGCGTAAACACGCCTAAAATTTCTGTCCCGAGCGCGCTCGGGCACAAAAATGAGCGCAGTCACGCTAGGTGAACAGTAACCGTGAATTTTTTTTATATATAAACTCCTTAACAAATCAAACCTCAAAAAATAAATAAATTAGCATTAGTTTTTTCTAGTCATCATTAAGATTTTTAATTTTCAAGTTTGGAAGAAATTTTGGCAAAATGTCAAGTTTTGTGTTCTTTAACTATCAAGTGGTTTAAGCCTCTTCTTGTCTATGATTTCCACTCCATCAAACTCCCATCATGATCAAGAGTCAATAGCATAGGATAAAGCCATGGGTTGAATAGAAATAAGTGCCCCAAAACAAGGAATTTCAATAATGTTTCAACAACACCATTCAACCAATTCAAGACGTGAAATAAACTAATCCAAGTTCCAATCCATAGTAAATATTCAAGGGAGGAAATAGTTATGATCCTTACCTTATAGCCAACAACCTCAAGGTGCTAAAAATTAAGCTTTGATCCTTCAAAAAGTTCTTATATGAATCAAGCCATGAATCAACACCATATTTACTCAACTCTACTCACAAATCCTTAGTCAAAATAGAGACTTACCAAGTGTACCAATCCCTACTTCTTCTCCCCTCTTATATTTCAAGCTTCAAATTTTTGTAAAAAAGAAATAGTAACGATAGTGAAGATTTTGATGAAAATAAGATAAGTGTTGGTTGGAATTTTCTTTCATCCCTTTCTCTCTTTTCCTTCTCTTTCCTCTCTTCTATCTCTTTTTCTTTTTCCTTCTTTCCGGACAAAGTGAGGAGAAATGGGCAAGCTTAGTCTTGTATTATAGAAGCAAAATTGGGGGGATTCATTTGTCAATTCCAAATTTGATAAAAAGTTTCAACTAGTTGTGGTTTCTAGCTTTTTAGTATAATGATGTTATGAGCTTGGTTCATGATTAATCCTCACATTTAAAAATCAAATATCTTTGCTATAGTGTGTGAGTGTGTGTGCGCCAGATAGGTGTGTGTGTGTATATATATGTGTGTGTGTGTGTGTGTGTTTTATTTTATATATAGTATTTAATGTAATGTAAAAGGTGGTATGTGGTAGATTAACCTTCGGCCACAATCTTTGGGCTAAAAATTTAGCTAAAATTATTTCTTGGTTTAGCATAACGCATATAATAAATTTCTGGGTGTAAAATAAATTTCTTGAAAGTGATAAAATATTTTTGATTGAGAGGGAAGTTTCAAATCGACAGAAAAACGTCTACCAATTGAAGTTGTTCCTCACAAATATTTTAAAAATATTTATTGATAAAATTATGAGTTTAAAAATTTAATTAGGAAAATTCTCTCATTTTGATATTCAATTAGAGAATTTTAGTTGCTAAACCATAATATTTTTATAGTTTAAAATTTTTTGGACAATAGCGATTAAAGTCTTTTAAAACGGCGCTAGGTTTTTAAACTTTGAAACTCAGGGTTTAAAAATATTATTATGAAAATCTTTATGCCTAAATAAGATATTTTTGAAGTTAATAAAATATTTTTAATAAATTTGTACCGAAAGAAAATTTTGAAATGAATAATTGTTTTGTCGAGAAAATTCGGCCTTAGAGAAAATTAGGAATTTTCAAATTAAAAGATAATAAATTTTTGGAAGGAAAGAAAATTATTTAATTAAGATTAAGAAAATTTTTGGGGTGCTACATTAATTCATTGAATTGCATTTTTAAAGTGGTCAGGAAATCCATTATTGCACTAGGAACATAGAAAATTCTGACCTACTTGACATTTTCATCAAAATGATTTCTTAAAGTCGCACCCATAACTTTTAAATCTAACATGATGATCCAAATAATACTTCTATACCCCAGGTTCAGTTTTCCTAAAATTTTGTACCCAATTACTCGAATTTTGATACCATATTTTGGTTGGTTGGAAGTTTCAAGCTATATTTTTACATTGATAGCCTTAATGCATAAATGTTGGGCCCCGGGGGAACTCTAAGGGGAAGATTGGAGGGATAACGATCGTCGATTTCAACCTTGGGGGCTTCCCTAATATAGGATAATCCCAAGGAAGCCTAGAGGTAGGTTTTTGAAGGATTATTCTAAAGCTTGTGATTAATCGCACTGTGGGGACTGTACCTATTTATGTCCTATGAGTAACTAGTCAGAGCTAATTTTATATCCTCTTGAATAACTATTCAAAGGTAATTTGGGAGGGATAAGGATGATATTTTATTATGGGGGTAAAAAGGGTAACAGATCCACCAAATATTAATTCTGCTGCTTTAATTTGGCTTTCATGTTAAATTTCACATTTTGATTAATGAATTATTGATTATGAAATGTTTACATAACCATGAATGCCAAAAATAATTCTTCAAAAGCAATTGTACTCCCAGACATGTTTTTCTTGTTCCCGAAATTCTTATCATCACTCATGGTCATGATCTTTACTAGGTCAATAGACTCATTCTTTATTTTTATGATGTGTAGGAAATTGACTTTTGGAGTGGTCTCGGCGAAGTTCCCTTGTTAGTAGAATATTTGGTAATGTAGACCCTGATGACTTGAACCACTAGTTGAAATATGCATTACGACGGTTTGCATTTTAGTTAGTTTGGATCTTGAAGTTTATGTAAATTATAAATCTTAGAACTTGTTGGGAAGAATGCTTTTGTAATAAATGATGTATAAATTTAAGTTTAAGTTAAGATAAGCCTTGATTTTATCATATAATTGTGTTCACGTTGATTTTAAAATTTAGAATGTCACTTACGAATATGAGTAATGTCCCATAAACTAGGGTTGAAGTGCACTAGGACCCGGGGCGTTACACTATAAAACCCTAAAATTAATGTTTCAAGTTGAATTTTCCCTTCCAAGTTTCTAACTCTCAAAATTCATGTTTCAAAAGAATAATTCTTGGAATTCTAAAAAATCGTGACATTATTTTGAAAATTATTACATTATTTCGAAAATCTTTATATTATTTTGAAAATCTTAAGATTTTGAAAATTTTCAGCTTATATCAATAGCCAAATTCTCCATGTTTCTGCCTTCTTCACCCTTTTTCATGCTCATATTATTCCACCTATATGATTTTAATTGTTCATTGATGAATTCATCCATTGTTATTCACTCAATTAGTATCTATTGATGAATTCATCCCGTTGTTCATTGGAATATTGATTAAAATAATGAAATCTGTTGGAAACATAAATGATTGAATGTTATTGGGCCTCGAAAATTTCAAGAGGGATAGCTGAGGCGGTGTTGGCAATCAGTGGGTCCCCTCGAGGGTTCTTCAATTGTTGGACAATTCTGCAGTTGCTTGGATGTAGGATTTTCAAGGAACTGGTTCGTCAACATGCAGTCAACCGTGCCCATTGTTATATAATCCCCTCTAAGTGGCCGCTCGAGGGTTTAAATAGAGGAATAAGAGAATATATATATATATATTTGGAAGTGATAAGATGATAAATCTACCAAATAACTCATTCAACATTATTGATACTACTTTTATTATTGTGTGTCACTTATTGGATTGACCTCTTGAACTTTTTAGACTCTATCATCATTATTTCTTAATGTATCTCCTAATCTTTATGTCCCTTTGTCCTAAACATCCTACTCTAGCCATAATCACTTACTGAGTCAGTTGGACTTACTGTTTATCTTACCATGTGTAGGTAATTGAATTTGGCAATTTTGACAAGGACTTGGAGGCGGTTTAGTTATTAACTTTCTTGAGTTACTTATTTTGGACTAGTCCATAATTCTTGAGAGTATTATATTTTGTAAGTTTGGAATTGTATGAAATAATGAAAATTTTGACAATGAAAATGAATAAAGAATTTGATCTTCGGTTGTTCAGTATTCTGCTGTATGTATTTTGAGGTCTTTGAAAACTCCATCCCCAGCAACGACTCGGCCTAGGGGTAGATGCTCTAGGCTCAGGGCGTTATAGAGACAACACTTTAAGAAATTCCATGTAACCATGCTACATAGATCTTAGCGATTCTCAACATTGTATTGGGTTTTGACAGACAGCAAATGTGCCGACTTTGTAAGCCTATCGACACTATCCAAATACTATCACATCCTTTCTTACGACATCTGACCTATTACGAAGTCCATGGTAATTTGATCCTATTTTCAACTTCAGATTGGAAGCTGTTGCAATTTCCCAAACGATTTCTGGTGCTCCACTTTTACTAGTTGGTAAGTTAAGCACTTCTGGATATATTTGGCTATATTAAGTTTCATCCCTTCCCACCAAAAATTCTGTTTCAAGTTGTTGTACATTTTTGTTCCTCCAAGATACATTAAGTATTTAGTTTGATGTGTCGCAGATAACACCATTTCCCACATTCTTACAGGGGCGCACACCTTATCCTTAAATCATAATAATCCATTTGTGTCAATTTTGAATTTGGACCCCATTATGGCTCTAAGCTTTTGTACCCTTTCATCCTCCTGTTGGCCTTTAAAATCTCACTATATGACTCGAGGTATATGCTCATATTTGCCAGTCTCCTTTTTCGACTTAGAGTATCAGAAATGACATTTGCCTTGCCAGGGTTGTAACCCCCTAAAACATTTTCTAATTAAATTTTCAAACACTTGATTTTATTTGGTAAACTTGTTTACAATGTTTTTGAGAAAAATTTTAATCAGTAAACAACTTTTTGCCGTTTTGAGATTTTTCTCACAATAAAAAATATTTTATCATTTTTGAAAGATTTTTCTTGCTCCCGAAAACTATTACACGCATTATTTTGACGCAAAAGAAAATTTTAGCCTAAATTTAGGCCCGCCTAAAGTCGAACCCAATTCATCAAATTATACACACACATTATCGGCCAAACACCCTGCCTAATCTTGGATATTTATGTTTCATAATGCACTTTAATCTTAACCAAGCTTTCCTTCATCATTATGCCAATTAGCACCCACCATGAAACATTGACACCTTGCAATAATAAATTGGAAAAAGCCATTGGGTCTCCAAGGTTTTATTTGTAAGATTTACTCTTTGTCATGCAAGACAAAGTGCACTCTTCATTTCCTCGTACCTTGTCTTCCATTTTCACACAAGAACTTTATCATCTTTGCTATCTTCTTTCTTCAAGATTCATTAAGACTTGTCAAGTTTAAATCCAAGGGGAATAAAGTAAGGTTGAACTCTTGGTAAGCTTAGACACTAGATTATTATATGTTCTCTATATATATATAATGTTTCTAAGAAATAAAGTGATAATATTTATTGGCTTTGAATTCCTATAGGATTTGCTAAAGACTTGGAAAAAATGTAATGCCCCCCAAAATCCCGGTGGCATTCCACCTCGAGATTCGGGGTGCGTTACTCATGATCGATACGTTCTAAAACCAATTCACAAACTAACAACTTAATAATTCAAGCTAAAATTCCCAATGGAAAAAAATATCATTACATATCAATGGGTTCCAAAATAAAAGAAGCATCTAACTTAAAAATTACAATCCATCAATCTATGCATTCCTTATGTCCATAAGTCCAAAAGCAAAAGATCGATCCAAAATACAATAGTGAGAACAAATCTAAAATAAGTGATAGCAAACTTAGTCATGGAGCTTTGATCATTCATACGTCGAGACTCACGAACTTACAAAATGATATAGAGTCATGAGTCCACTAACCCAGTAAAACTTATAGCAGAAAACAAGAATATGGAGTGCAAATAAATGAGCATATCAACAATGAGACAACAATGTGATTTTGATAACAAATTCAGAAATAATCAAAACGTTCACAATCAGACAAATATCAGGAACAATTATCACATTCGAGTCCATAGACTGAAGCAAACAATTTGGTAGGTCTTTACCGTTATAACTCCAATATATACATTTCATCCTTACCCCTCTAACTTCCGAAGGAGCATCATTCATTCAAAGAGCACAGCCGACCTACGTGCTCAGAATAGCTCTTCAAATTTCTACCTCCAGAATTCATCCAAACTATCCAACATTTAGGGATTTCCAATGGTCCTAATCGACAGTCCGACATTACCCGAGTTCGGTCCCCAAGAAAATGCCCAGGCCCAACATTCATTTATTCATTCAGGCTTGAAATAAGGGAAACATTCGATCATTCAATAAGACCATAAGGCACAACATTGATTGGCCATCAATTTCAAACAACGTTTCAAAATAGGCCAGACATTTCAATCGATTATTTCAGAATTTTGACTATAGACTAGAGGGTTTTCATTCCAAAGCTCAAATTATATTAGAAAGATCAGATATGGACTTGATATGTTAGAAATCAATGATTAAAAATCAAGTTTGATTATGGGAATGGGCGCTTGGGCACTCAAATGGGGGTCTGAGTGCCTAAACAAAATTTTTGGGCAGAAGCTGGGCGCTTAAGCGCTGAAGATTCTAGAAAACATGGTTAGTTTGGCTGAGAGTGGGCACTTGGGTGCCCAGTTGGGCATTGGGGTGCCCGACTCTACACGCTTAAGTGCTATTCTTGGGTGAAATCCCGATTTTTTCTCTTTTGATTTTCTTCAAATTTTTATCCAAAACTACCTTTTTGGGGTTCCCTCACATGTAGAAATATTTGTAAATCGTAATTTTGAAATTTAGTTTAAGATTTTTTGAAAGATTGATTTTCAATCAAATGACCCGTCTTAGTCCATATTTCCATTTTTACTCAATTCTTTTATTCATTTCTCCTCTTAGTCCACTGTCCATCATACGAAGTTCGATCCGAAGCATAAGTAGAGTTATCATAAGGATTTAGCAAGGCTTTGGAATATCACAATCAAGGGATAGAGCTTACAATATCAAGAACAACAAGGCAACCATATGACTCATAATTACAGCATTTCAAAGGAAGCAAGATTTTCAGAAACTTAAGTCTTGCTCATAGTTTCAAGGCAAGAAATAGAACCCTATGCTCATAAGGAGTTCAAGGAAGCCATAAGTTTTACCTCTTGAAGCTAGAACTTGATAAGTGCAAGTGATCCAAGCTTAGTTTTCAAGCACCTAAGATAATATACACACTTATGTCAAGCTCTAAACAAACACATCATTAACCATTCTTAAATCACAAATCTTAAGCTACTTACCAATGATTAGGATGAGAATTCACCACCTAGAATCCCCTTAAGCAAACCGGTTTTGGAGAGAAAGAAAAAAACAAATATGCGCTCTTGAATATGTGAAGTTTCTAAGTGTAAGAACTAGAGAGTTTCGCAGAAAATTTTAGGCTTAGAATGTGGCTTATTTATAGAGAGAAATGGGGTCAAAAATGCAAGAATCTTTTAATTCAAGCCCTCCAAAACAAATATCTAACTTTAGGGCAAGAATTAGGGCTAGAAGTGATGGATGGATGGGATAAAATGCAGCATAGGGCTGCACGGTAGCAGCCCTCAGATTTTCCAGCTTTCTTTCCCTTTTTTTTTTAAAAGATATTGGTCATCAATAATGGCTAGGGTTTTGGGCTAAGAAATGGGCTAGTTTATTGGGCTTTTGGGCTCTCTTTGAGTCGAAATGTGACGGGAAAATGAAACTTGATTAATCAAAATTTTCTCGGGTGCATGGAATGGATTTTGATATTAAATCGATGTTTGTGATTTTGAAATCGAATAAATTTTTAAAAAATCAATTATTCAAAATTTTATTTAGGGAATTTTCTGGGTGTAACAAAAAAATTTGCTATCATCATCTTTAAGATATTAGCTAAAGTGAGGTAAGGATTATAGCTATCTTTTCTTCTTGATCTGCATGATATTATTTGATATTCTTAAGCTTTTATTGAACTTGCTCTTGTGATAAAATCTTGATATCCTGGGTGTAAAATAAAAAATTGGACGCTTACTCTTGTTGGATTCCTAGTTTAATACATGCTTAGGATTTCTTGAACAAACATGGTGGCTATGGGAGTTGAATGGTTGTACATATAAAGGCTTAGCTCCTTTGGAACTCAAGAACACAAAAAGTGGAATTTATGGAAAATATCTTTTCTTGTTGATCTCTATGATATTATTTGATATTCTTGAGCTTTGAAACCATTGAACTATTATTGAACTTGCTCTTGTGATAAAATCTTGATATCCTTGGTGTAAAATAAAAAATTGGACACTTATTCTTGTTGGATTCCTACTTTATACATGATTATGATTTCTTGAACAAATATGGAGGCTATAGGAGTTGAATGGTTGTACATATAAAGGCTTAGCTCCTTTGGAACTCAAGAACACAAAAATCGGAATTTATGGAAAATTTCTCCTAAAACTTGATCCTAAAAAATCTTGATGATGTGATAAACAAAATAATCCTAATTTCATGAAAAAATGACCTCTGCTACCATAAGGAATTTAAGAAAAAAATTTAGAGATGGGCACGATCGCGCCCAACTATGGGCATATTAGTGCTTGAGGCTACTCTGGGCACATCTGCGCCTATTTTTGAGGGTAGTTGAGCCCATTTCAGAACACGTTTAAGTATATTTTTGACCCGTTTTGTTTTTTTATATCCATATATCACTCCGATAAACTCTCTTAAATGCAGATATATAATTTACGTGTCCAAAATTTGAGCTAAATTAATTGATAATGTCCGAATCTCGTTTTACCTTTGAAAAATTTAATTTGGACGATTATCATTACCTTGTAACCTTTTGTATGTATGTTTGCTGGGCCCTTGGGCAGCTTCTGTAGGGATGTTGGGTGGCATTGGACCGACAGTTGATCCCTGGAGGGCTTCCAACTAGTTTAGATAGTTTCATGGAAGCCTGGAGATAAGTTTTCCAAGAATTAGTCTGTGACATGCAGTACGTCTATAATGCCTCCGGTTCTAGTGCACTTCCGCCCTAGTTTTCGGGACATTACTTACACACAAGAATACTAACTAAATAATAAAATCAATATGAATATAATGATTAAACAAAGGTTATCTTAAACTTATCTTATAATTTATATAAAACGTGTAATATTCATGGCACACCACGAACTATCTTACAAACTATTATTTCACATCGTATACAATGTTATTTTCCAAACCATAATTTACATAACTTCCAAAATATCAACCAACTAAGTACAAGCTACTTATCCTAACTATTACATAGATCGTCAAAATTAAAAAAAAAATCTCTACTCGACATGTTCACCGTATACTAATGTGTCGGTGGCAACGGTCCATCCAGCCGGCACTGTAGTTATTAGGAAATATACGTGGGCCATAAATTAGATATGTGTATCACGGTCATGATTGTGTACAATAAAAGTGAATTTAAAACACAAATGCATCTCTTCAAATTTATTCACCTACACATGGTGATAGAATTAAATAAGTAAAGAGACTTATTAAAGATCATGAAATATAGGAAAAATTTAAAATCAAGAAATGATAGGTTTTGGAGTACATTTGGTCATTAAGAATAAACTTTTGACATTCATAGCGAAATAAGTAGATCAATTCAATGCAAACATAATTTAAATTTTTGAACGGTAATACGAAGGTCAAATGATTCGGCTGAAGTATTATTTGATGGATTTGTCACCCTTATATCATCAAAACAATAACAATTTCCTTATCCCTCCAATTGTTGTTTGGGTGGCTGCCTGAATTAGGCCATTAAACATTAGGCACCATCGATCGCGTGCCGAGCATAACTATTTGGAGACCTACCTCCAAGTTCCCTCCTACCTATCTCAATGTTAGGGAAGTCTTAGGGGTAAGGTAGACATGCCGTAACATCCAACCAATCCCTCCCCTCAAGATTTTTGAGGCCCAACATTCATACATTTAGGCTATTAATAGAAAATGTGACTTGGAACTTCCAAGCAATCAAGCTATGGTATTGAAATTTATGAAATTTGTAACAACCCAGATCTAGAACATCTGTCCCTAAACCAGAAATCGCCACCCGATGGGAAGGGGCTCATAAAAACAATTCTCAACTTTCAATGCAACGGAAGTTTTATTTAGTCCATAATCAAGTACTTACTCATTACAAGCCCCAAATTTTTTTCAAAACAGTATCTAACATATTAGCACTAATTTGAATGTGTAAATACTACAAACCATTACAAATTTACAATTTCTCATACCTAAAATTTAGCAATTAGAATCTGCCAGCTTGATGTAAATCCCAAATCTCAATCACCTACACATGTTAAACTTATAAAATAACTCTGAATGATTTAGTAAGAAATTATGGCTAGGAATAGAACGATAAGTATCAAGCAAGGCTCAAGTAAAAAATTCCAAAATATCCAATAAAATAAAAGATGAACCAATAAACAAGATTGGAGTGTCCAACAATCGAATACAAATCAAATAATGAGCTCAGGCAGTTCCACGATCAAACAAGTTGAATCATGCTATGTGATTGTGATAATTTCATAAACAAACGTAAATGAGTAGCTCTACGAGAGCATAAATCAAACGAGTAGCTCAAACATGAGCATAAAACAATTCACACAATCATGTAGCAAGGCTGAACTAGTATTTGGTGAATCTGTCACCCTTATAACTTCAACATGTAACATATAATCCTTATTCCTCAAAATTTGCTTTCTCGAGTGGCCACTCGAGGAGCACTAATCAGAATAAAGGCACAGTCGCCGCAGCACGATCGACCACGAGCCTTAGGAATAGCTCTTCAGAATCCTACCTCCAGGACCCCTCCGAACTACCCAATAATAGGGAAACCTTGCAGGAGACTGGCTGACGGTCCGACACTGCCCTCGCGTTCTCACCGGTGGTTCTCAGGGTCCAACAATCAATCAATCAATAGGTTTAGAATCTGGCTCAATTGTCCGATTTTAAATAATAATATATTTCAAATAGATATCGAACATAAACAAATCCATCCATAGGATGGTATACCATGAGTATCAATCATTCACAATTAGTCCGATTCAATCAATATGAAATTCGAAACAATGTCGGACATGATTATTTATTAAATGATACTACGAGCTCAACCATTTCAAACGAATGGACTATGGACATATCAGACGATATTTTCGAAAATATTTCAAAGGGTTTTTCATGGTTATTTCAAGCAGCATTTGAAAAAATTTCAAAATCATGCATAATGGACATATCAGTCAATGTTTCGAAAATCTTTCAGAAGATAAAGTTGTATCACATCATGCATTGACAGTTATTTTTAAAAGGAAGAGAACATGAATAAATTTTCCAATAATGATTCCAAGTGGTGAGAACTAAAAATAATACATTTGAAATATTTTAAAAAAATAAAATCCCTCAAGAATATTTTGAAACATTTGGGAGAATGAAGATTTATAAAGTACCGTGGAAATATTTCAAAAGAAACGAAAACATAACCGGCAATTTTAAATATTTTAGAAAAGACGAATTCCTAAATAATACCTTGAAAATATTTTGGAAGCATAAAACTTACGAACAATATTTTTAAAATATTTTAATGGAGTGAAATTTATAAAGTGTTTTGGAAATATTTCCAAAGTAGACTTAACGAGACAAAATAGAGTAAGGTTATGAAACGGATTCGAAGTCAAGTACAAAAATACTACAATTAAGTTAAGTAAGTGCATGATGTAAATTTTTACCAAATTAGTACGTATTTGATGATGTACGAAACTTTCCAAACATAATATCATCAAATCCTAAACGAAACAAGGGAAATAATCACGATCATATTCGAGTATCTATAGTGATCATCAAACCATACAAGGAATCCATAATAGTTTAACAAGGAATAGTAAGGACAAATTCAACTCATGCTCATTTTAATCGAAACAAGGAAATAAAATCACGATACAAAAGATTCCATCATATATGAGCATAAGGGATAGCCAAAATTCTTACCTCTGGTCCTTAAGCTTGAAGTCCTAAGATGACATTGAGATTGTCTAATTCTTTGAGTTGATTTGGCCTATAAACATCAAGATCAATTAAGAACTAGACCACATTTCTATATCTTATAAAATCTATAATTCAATTCCGGCAGTAAATTTCCTGACCATTTTATAAATACATCCCATTGAGCTAAAATTGAAAATTTTATGCAAGGACTATCTAGACTCGACAATCTTTCCAACGGTAGTTTTATATTGAAAATCCGACGAGTGGTTTATTAGTTATAAATTCTTAAATTTGAATGATGGTTCTGCTATAACCCCAAGTCTGTTTGGCATGTTCAGTTTTAATAAATTTTCTAGGAAGAATGCTTCATAGATTTTAGTGATTCTTGAGCCCATCATTATCTACACTTAATAAGGTTTCTAACAAATATTTTAAGACCTGATTTGGTGTTGGGAGATGTGTTATAGCTCACTCCAGTAGCTCCTCTACTCTCCCGGGTAAACTGGTAACTTCGGATCACATGGTGTTTTTGGTCATTTTTCTTCATGTTTTTGAATGCTTCTTGATCCTAATACTAACTAAACTCAATAAGGTTTCCAATGGCTTATTTTATTGATTTTTTTGACATTCTTTAGACACTTACTTTATTACTTTCTCATAACTACTCCCATGAATATTGCATACTTTAACAAATCTATTCAAGTGCTTCCCTTTTTCTTTGATAAAGAAAAGTCAAGGCTTCAATTTTTGAAAGTAAGAAGTGTTGTAGAGAACCTCCCCTGTTCCTGGTAGACTGGCAAGCTATGTTTAAATGGATTTTTCTATTGTATTTCTCCTTATTTTTGGGTGATTTTTTATCCTAACAATGTCTAGACTCGATGAAGTTTTCAATGGTATCTTATATGTAATTTTTCGAGCAGTGTAAGGGGGTTTTCAAATTTTTCAAAGTGAGGTATGTACACTGAAAACTGCTACTCGAGAACAAACCAATATTTTCAAACTTTACTTATTTTACAAAATCATCTAACTACCACCCCTAAGTTAGATGATTAAATAATCCTTTATAGCCTCTGGGTTCATACTTAAGGGGAAAAAAAAAAAAACTCAACCAAACTCAATCAATCAATCATCACCAATATTCAATCAATCTCATGAATCAAAACCAATCAAAGGAATAAAGAACCCAATCAAATCCATGGGAGATATGTAAGGACCTTATAATACCCTATATTTAAATCTTAAAATCCCAATAGATAATCAGGAATTATTTTAAAACGATTTGAGAAAAATTTTAGTCGGTAGTGAATTTTTTTTGCCGATTTAAGATTTTCTCGCAAATAGAAATGTTTTCATATTTTAAAAATTTTATTTTCAATCAAAGAATTCTTGAAATTTCAACTTTTCCCCAAAAGATGCCCCTAATTATATATTTAAACCCTTAGTTTTAAAAATTATTTCCTTAAACGGCTATAAACCCTTAAGAAGCAAAAACCCATTTTAAAAATTTTTCTTTTAACTCAAAACCTATCAAAACCATACCATTAATTTCAAAAATTATATTTTAGCCCAAAAGATTTTAGAATTTACAATTTCACTCCATTGTTTCAAAATTTTAAAGTATAGCGCCGTTTTAAATGATTTTTATCACTATTGCCTAAAAGACTTTAA
>JACFYI010001690.1:198912-243404 GCA_014898755.1 Handroanthus guayacan
ACCCAATATAATGTGGAGAAACTCGCCGAGATTTACATCAAAGAGATAATTCAACTACATGGAATACCTCAGAGTATTTTCTCTGATAGAGATCCTAAGTTTACGGCAAGATTATGGACGAGTTTACAAGAACACTTGGGGACTAAGCTGTTGTTCAGTACGGCAGCTCATCCTCAAACTAATGGATAATCAGAGAGGGTGATTCAGATATTAGAAGATATGTTGAGAGCTTGTGTTTTAAATTTTCCAAGGAGCTGGGATAGGCACTTACCTTTGGTAGAGTTTGCCTATAATAACAGTTACCAAACCTCAATACAAATGGCATCCTATGAAGCTTTATATGGAAGAAAATATAGATCGCCTCTGCATTGCGATTTAGATGAGGTAAGAAGTACCTCAAGGGATGGAAGTGACGGACTGAGGCCTGAGATAATACAGGAGTCAATTGATAAGATTCAAATCATCAAAAGAATATGAAAATGGCCCAGGATCGTCAAAAGAGTAATGCAGACAAATGTCGAAAAGACCTAGAGTTTAATATTAGGGATCAAGTCTTTCTGAAACTTACCCCACAGAAAGGAATATGAAGAATGGGGAAGAGTGGGAAGTTAACTCCCAGATACGCAGGACTTCTCGATATCGTTGAAATAATTGCAATCGTTGGCATGTTCATTTCATTGTTGAGCTTATTGCCTCGTTACTCTTTTATTGACTTCCATATTCGTTCCTATTCCATAGCTATGATTCTTACTAAGTTAGTGGACTTATTTAATCATTGTACCATGTGTAGGTGAATAAGTTGGAAGCTTGTTGGATGTAAATATGAAATTATGCTTTGTATTTTCGTTTATTGTAAATGATAGAGATGTGCGAGTACTGTTTAAAGTTATGTTCGTCTTGTGATTACTAGATATCCTACTGGGTGGCTTGTAGCCACTAGAACTATAGTATGTGGAGAGTTTCTATAAATACGGCTTGTTTAGTTAAACATTGTAATAGTATAGCTCCCGTTATGTATGATGTTAACGTTAAGGCCTATGTATATAAGGTGTATTGTGGAGTTTGCTTAGTATATTATTCCCTATTGTATGTTTATTGTTCTAATAGAGGTTCGCTGCCCACAGGTGGTGTTGCCGGCCTAGGGGCGGCCATCCCTGGATCCCGGGGTGCTACAGGGTGTTTGTTGACGTGGTTTCTCTCGAGGTAAGCTATCTTTCACGTCATTTGGGGTTTCAGGTGTGGGTATTCCCCCAGATACCGCACGCCCCGTCTATCCCGCTTTCTAGAGGGTTTTGGGTTTGGGATACTTCCTCTCATTGCCATAGCTATCTGAAATTGACAACAACTTCGCTTAGCACCATTCCAACGCCTTCTTTTGTTATGAAAAACCAAAATTATCATAACACACCAGAATGTGACACCAAAATTGGCCTAAGCAATATGGCAAAAGTTGCATTGTTCATTTACCCACATCATCACCTAAAACAATTCAATCAGTATTTTCATATCTATATCATGCTTCTAAGATCGAACGTTTAACATATAAATATAACGGTTCACAGGTTGGTAGGCCTCCCAATTGTAATTCGATATTTTTACGCATTACTCATTATACCAAGGTATTATAGCCTACATTAGCCCAATCTTATAACATAAGTCCAAAGAACTTCTTATCTCAAGGATCTACTTCTGGCATAGCTCGGATTTCCTCTCCAAGGAAAACCCAAGCTCTGATACCACCTGTAATGACCTAGATCTAGAGCATCCGTTCCTAGACCGGAAATTGCCACCCAATGGGGAGGTGCTCATAAAAGCCATTCTCAACTTTCAATACAGCGGAAGTTTTATTTAGTCTATAATCAAGTACTTACTCATTACAAGCCCCAAATTTTTTTCAAAACAGTATCTAACATATTAGCACTAATTTGAGTATGTAAATACTACAAACCATTATAAATTCACAATTTCTCATACCCAAAATTTAGCAATTAAAATCTCCCAACTTGATGCAAATCCCAAATCTCAATCACCTACACATGTTAAACTTATAAAATAAGTCTGAATGACTTAGTAAGAAATTATGGCTAGGAATAGAATGATAAGTTTCAAGCAGGGCTCAAGTGAAAAATTCCAAAATGTCCAATTAAATAAAAGATGAACCAATAAACAAGATTGGAGTATCCAACAATTGAATACAAATCAAATAATGAGCTCAGGCAGTTCCACGATTAAACAACTTGAATTATACTATGCGATTGTGATAATTTCATAAACAAACGTAAACGAGTAGCTCTACGAGAGCGCAAATCAAACAAGTAACTCAAACATAAGCATAAAACAATTCACACAATCGTGTAGCAAGGCTGAACAAGCATTTGGTGGATCTGTCACCCTTATTACTTCAACATATAACATATAATCCTTATTCCTTCAAATTTGCTTCCTCAAGTGGCCACTCGAGGAGCACCAATCATAATTAAGGCACAGTCGCCATAGCACGGTCGACCACAAGCCTTAAGAATAGCTCTTCGGAATCCTACCTCCAGGACCCCTCCGAACTACTCAACAATAGGAAAACCCTGCAGAAGATTGGCTGACGGTCTGACACCGCCCTTGCGTTCTCATCGGTGGTTCCCAGGGCCCAACAATCAATCAATCAATAGGTTTAAAATCTTTATCAATTGTCCGATTTTACACAATAATAGATTTCGAACAGATATCTAACATAAACAAATCCATCCATGGGATGGTGCACAATGAGTATCAATCATTTACAATTAATCCGATTCAATCAATATGAATTTCGAAACAATCTCAGACATAATTATTTATCAAACGATACTGCGAGCTCAATCATTTCAAATGAATAGGCAATGGACATATCAGATGATATTTTCGAAAATATTTCAAAGGGTTTTTCGTGGTTATTTCAAGCAGCATTTGAAAATATTTCAAAATCATGCATAATGGACATATCAGTCAATGTTTCGAAAATCTTTCAAAAGATAAAAGTGTATCATCACATCATGTATTAACAGTTATTTTTAAAAGGAAGAGAACCGGAATAAATTTTCCGACGATGATTCCAAGTGGTGAGAACTAAAAATAATACATTTAAAACATTTTAAAAAAATAAAATTCCTCAAGAATGTTTTGAAATATTTGGAAGAATGAAGATTTATAAAGTATAGTGAAAATATTTCAAAAAAAACGAAAACATAACCGGCAATTTTACATATTTTAGAGAAGAGGAATTTCTAAATAATACCTTAAAAATATTTTGGAAGCATAAAAACAACGAACAATATTTTTAAAATATTTTAATGGAGTGAAATTTATGAAGTGTTTTGGAAACATTTCAAAGCTAGACTTAACGAGACAAAATGGAGTAAGGTTATGAAACCGATTTGAAGTCAAGTATAAAAATACTACAATTAAGTCAAGTAAGTCCATGATGTAAATTTTTATTAAATCGGTACGTATTTGATGATGTACGAAACATTCCAAATACAATATCATCAAATCGTGAACTAAACAAGGGAAATAACCACGATCATATCCGAATATCTATAGTGATCATCAAACCATACAAGGAATCCATAATAGTTAAACAAGGAATAACAAAGACAAATTCAACTCATCCTCATTTTAATCGAAACAAGGAAATAAAATCACGATACAAAAGATTCCATTATATATGAGCATAAGGGATAGCTATAATTCTTATCTCTGATCCTTAAGCTTTAGGTCCCAAGATGATATTGAGATCATCTAATTCTTTGAGTTAATTTGGCCTATAAACATCAAGATCAATTAAGCACTAGACCACATTTCTATATCTTATAAAATCCACGATTCAATTCCTATGGTAAATTTCCTGACCATTTTAAAAATGCATCCCATTGAGCTAAAATTAGAAATTTTCTTCTACAACTATCTAGACTCGACAAGCTTTCCAACGGTGGTTTTATATTGAAAATCCAACAAGTGGTTTATTAGTTATAAATTTGTAAACTTGAATGATGGTTCTGCTGTAACCCCAAGTCTGTTTGGCATGTTCAACTTTAATAAATTTTCTGGGAAGAATGCTTCATAGATTTCAGAGATTCTTGAGTCTATCATTATCTACACTTAATAAGGTTTCGAATTCATATTTTTAGAGCTGATTTGGTGAAGGAAAGCTTGGGTTTCAATAGTTTGAATTTGGGAGATGTGTTGTAGCTCACTCCAGTAGCTCCTCTGCTCCCTCAAGTAAACTGGCAACTTCGGATCACATGGTGTTTTTGGTCATTGTTCTCCATGTTTTTGAGTGATTCTTGATCCTAATACTAACTAAACTCGATAAGGTTTCCAACGGCTCATTTTATTGATTTTTTTGATAAAGAAAAGTTAAGGTTTCAATTTTTGGAAGTAGGAAGTGTCATAGAGAACCTCCCTTGTTCCTGGTAGACTGGCAAGCTATGTTCAAATGAATTTTTCTAATGTTTTTCTCCTTTTTTTTGGGTGATTTTTCAATCTAACAATGTCTAGACTCAATAAGGTTTCCATGTATCTTATATGTAATTTTTGGAGTAGTGCAAGGGGATTTTTGAATTTTTCAAAGTGAGGCATGTACACTAGAAACTGCTACCCAAGAAGAAACCAATATTTTCAAACTTCACTTATTTTACAAAATTATCTAACTACCACCCCTATGTTGGATGATCCAATAATCCCTTATAACCTCTAGGTTCATATTTAAGACCAAAAAAAAAAACTCAACCAAGCTCAATCAATCAATCATCATCAATACTCAATCAATCTAATGAATGAAAACCAATCAAAGGAATAAAGAATCAAATCAAATCCATGGGAGATATATGTATATATATACCTAAAATTTGATGGTTGCCCAGCTGAAATAGAGAGAGGAACATGGGTTTTAAGATGAGGGAGAGATGGAAGTGAGTGAAAAGTATCAAATTCTTGCAAGCTTTAATGACTAATAAGAGCGGTTGAGATTTATACCTGAAATTTGATGGCTGCCAAGCTGAAAATTTAAGAGAGGAGTTGGAAGATGAGAGAGAGGCTAGGGTTTTGAGTTAGAGAGAAATGGGAGAGAGTGAGATTAAAAGGGGGATGTCTCCCAAACAAATAAAATTCAAATTTTGATGAAATGAACATGGGATTCATTTGTCATTTTTCAATTTGTTTTGTTATATCTCGTTAACTTGGTGGAAAGACTAATTTGGAGTATAAAATACTAAAATAACATTTTTGGAAGTGATAAAATATTTTTAATTGGGAGGAAAGTCTCAAATCGGCGAAAAATGTCTACCGATTGAAGTTGTTTCTCAAAATATTATAAAAATATTTATTGATAAAATTGAGAGTTTAAAGCCTTAATTAGGAAAATTCTCTCAATTTGATATTTAATTAGAAAATTTTCAGTTGCTAAACCATAATATTTTTACCGTTTAGAATTTTTCGGACAATAGCAATTAAAATCGTTTAAAACGGCATTCGGTTTTAAACTCTAAAACTAATGGTTTAGAAATAACATTATGAAAATCTTTAAATCTAAATAAGATATTTTTTAAGTTAATAAAGTATTTTTAATAAATTTAGGTCGAAAGAAAATTTTGAAATAAATAATTTCTTTGCCAAGAAAATTCGGCCGTAGAGAAAATTAGGAATTTTTGAATTGGAAGACAATAAATTTTGAATGGAAAGAAAGTTATTTAATTAAGATTTAGGGAATTTTTCGGGTGCTACAAAATTGGATGCGAAAAATTTTGGAATTGAACTTTGGAGTATAGATGTTCTATTTGGATCATCATAATAGCTTAAAAAGTCATGGGATGCGATTTTAAGAACTTGTTTTGGTGACGAACACTAAGGAGGTCAAGTTTTATATGTTTCTGTTGCGGTAGTGGAATTCTTGGCCATTTTAAAAATATATTCTAATAAGGTAAAATTGGCAATTTAATTCTACAACTATCTAGACTTGACAAGATTTCTAACGATGGTTTTATATTGAAAATCCGACTAGCGATTTTTAAGTTATAAAATTCTCAAGTAGACCCAAAGTTTTGCTGCAAACTGTGGTTAGTTTGGCAGGTTGGATTCTTAAAATATTCCTACATATTTTTCTCCATATTTTTCAGTGGTTTTTGAGTCTATTATCATCTACACTTAACAAGGTTTCTAACTGTTCATTTTGGGGCTGATTTAGCAAAAGGAAAGTTTAGTTTTATGGTTTTGAAAATAAAGGATATGTCAAAACTTACTCCAGTAGCTCCTCAACTCCCCGGGTAATTTGGTAAGCTAGGTTCTAGAGGCATTTTTGGTCATTTTTCTCTATATTTTGACTGATTCTTGATCCTAACACTACCTACTTTTATAAGGTTTCAAACGATGTATTATATGGGTCTTTTTGGATGTGAATAGGTCGAGTTTCAAATTTTTGAAGTAGAGGGTATTACAGAGGCTTTCCCTATCCCTAATTGAAGTGGCAAATTACATTCAAATGGATTTATCTACCATTTTCCTCATTGTTTTTGGGTGATTTTTAATCCTACAATATCTAAATTCGATGAGGTTTCCAATAGTATTTTATATGAAATTTTTTGAGTAGTATAAGTAAGGTTTTCAAATTTGTAAATTGAGGTGTGTGCACTAGTAGTGATTACTGGAAACAAAATTATGATTTTCCAAATTTCTCTCATTTTATAAAATCATCTAGTTACCAATTCTAAGTTTAATGATCTAATAGATTTCCTATAATCCTTAAGTTCATTCTCATGGTCCTTTCTACAAAAGATAAGTCAAGCTCAATCAATAATCAACATAAGAGTTCATCATATAGATCAAAGCAAGTAAAAGATTATAAACAACCAAGGATCATATCATCAAGCTCATAATTAATGGAGTTTTCAAAAAGGAACCATGAATCATGGGTTAACAACACAAGGCAAGGATTATCAAGATCTTTACCTTTATTACTATCCAAAATTCCAAGAGTTCCAAGAATTTCCTTCAAACTTTAAGTAGCTCCTAACAATCAAAAGAAGAACTACTTAGAACTCACTTAAACATAACTAATATCTACTCAAAACTCAACTCAAACTTACCAAACTTAGTGATCAAACCAAGAGGAGAGGTCCCTTATAGATTCCTTTGTGAAATTACTTGAGAAAAGTTGGTAAAGTATGGAAGAAAAATTTTTATTTTCACTCCCTCAAATTCTCGGCCAAATGAAGAAATGGAAGTCAAAAGGTAAAAAAAAGAAAAAAAATTCTCTCACTCCTTGTATATACCCCAAAATATATACAAAAGGTGTATTTTGTAATAGTAAATACATGGTATTTTTAAAATTTGTTTAAAGTTTGTAATGACGGTGTTGATGACTAATGTTAGGAGATTATTTTCTCCCTTTTCTTCACATGACTTTATCTAAAGTAGTCTTCACCTAGTGAGTGTATTGTGTATGTGGCCAAGTAGGGCTGCATCTTTCTCTGTTTTTTTTTTTTTTTTTCAAAATTTTGAAATGGACCTGGACTTTTAAAATTTGATAAAATCTTTGGGCTTCAATTCTTGGGTCAATTATGCACTTATCTGGGCTTGAAATAATTTTTTTTTGAGGCCACACTTGATTGAAATAAAATTTTCGAGTACTAAATTGAAATATTTTTACCGTTTTAAAATTTTTGGATACTAGTGATTAAAGTTATTTAAAACGGCGTTACATTTTAAATTTTGAAACTAAGGGTTTAAAAATAATATTATAAAAGTTTTTAGGCTTAAATAAAATATTTTAGTTAATAAGGCATTTTTAATAAATTTGAGCCAAAAGAAATTTTTTTTAAATAAAATTTCTTTGTCGAGAAAATTTAGCCACAGAGAAAATTGAAAATTTTTTGAATTGAAAGACGATAAATTTTTGGATGGAAAGAAAATTCTTTAATTAAAATTGAGAAAATTTTCGAGTCGTTCCAATATCGACATATGTCACACCAATTGATCGGGTCAGCATCTCGAGTGACCACTCGAGTGTGGGACCTGTGGAGGGACAAGGATTATGAAAGTGAAGATTAGGCTAAAGTCAAAACAAAAATGAAGCGGAATAAACATTCATCAACATGAATCAAGGCCTAAAATCTTCAAAAATTCTCATATGAGCATAAAATTTAGATCTAAAGAGAGAAAACCAACCTTGATACAAAGAAAGGCTTGGCCGAACACTCCTTGTAGATCCAAAAACTTGATCTCTCACTTTTATCAATCTTTGATCCACTCCAAGTTTGACTGATCAAATCAAAAATTTGATCAAATCTTTATTTACACCTTGAAGCCTCAATGGCAGAAACTTGTAAGCCTTTGATGGAGAATTTTCCTCCAATTTCACTTTAATGTCGTGACCAATTAAGCCTTGGATAATCAGCTCTTGATTTCCAAAATGATGTGGATTCACAGCTCTAATTTTGATCCACTCTTTCTCTTTGAATTGTCACTTTAGATTTTTGGTAAGAAGAAAGATCTAAGTATGAATCTATGGAAAGAATAAGGGAGATGATGAGAGGTTTTTGGAGGGAATATGAAGGCTGAAAAATTGCAACCGCGTTATATGTGTGTGTGTGTGGTGGCTTTAGGGAGTGTTTTAAAGTGTGATTTATGCCAACTTGGATGCTTAGTTAACAAGATATGTTGGAGGGAAGAATCTAGATTCTTCTCGTTAAATATCATTAGTTCACTTGGCATCTAAGTTGGGCGCGCACACACACATACACACACACACACACATATATATATATATATCCATGTGGTATTTTAATTAATAATTAATTAAAGTGTCAAATGGTGTCTAACTTTAAATTAAATCCCAATTGAAATTCCCTCCTAATTTAAATCTCCTTCTTTGATAAATTAATTCAACTATTAAAATTAATTAAATTAAATTAATAATTAATTTAATTAGAATAATTTGACTCTTCAAATTAATCTATCCAAGAAGACCCACTTTGCTTTGGTCAAATATTTTTTACTTTTAGTCAAAATTCCTCTTCTTTTGCCTAAATCTAATTTAGGCGATTATCTCTATTCTAATAAGAGAATCTCCATTAAATTCATACTGCGACTTAATCGAGGAAGGCATGTACCCATTAGATTCATCAATTAGTTAGACAGAGGCTTGTAACATTTACGATTTATGATTAATTAAATACTTTAATTGATCACTCATAAAATTAATCTCTATTAATTTTAAAGTACTCAATTTTCATAGTCAATGTCTAACCACAAGCTTATGGAGTCCAATTTATTAATAAATTAATTGTGGTGCGAACCTTCCCTCTTTACGCATATCATGCAAATACGGTCCTTCCATTTTCCATCTCCCAAATGTGGCCTAAGATTAAGATATTTTCGGCATCCCTAATAGCCCAATAACTATATATCTATTCTTAATTATTGATTCATTTGTATTCTCAATTTTGGAAACTCACTTCCAAATTGATATACCACCTTGCGCAAGGATTTTCTTTAATCGAGTTGTCATAGAAAATATAGGAGATATTCTCTTTCATCAAGATAAGAAAATGGATCCGTTCTTGGAACTCACAGATCTCTATGCATAGATAGCGTACATCTAGCATGCATCTTATGTGACTCACTTAAAAGTAGTTGAGACACATATCAAAGAGTAAGGACTTACTATAAGGTTACCATGGTCCCTTAAATCTAAGGACTAATTATATGTACTATTGTGAGATAGAGAATGATCCATCACCGAATGCCACTATAGCTACCTCATGGAGTTCTCTATGTTGAGTCTCTCAATGAACTTGTTCTTCTAACAAGCACTCACAAACATAAACAAGTGTTGACTACATTGATTACCCATGAAATGGGACAATAATTCAACTCCTTGAATTATGCATCATTAGTACAACTCTGTCCAAATCTAAAATGTCCTCATGTCAAAAATTCTATGACTTGAAAAATTTAAGATCAAGTCATCTAGAGACTAATTTCATGATTATCACCATATTCATGACCTAGCCTATAGTCTTGTTGATTCAGAGGACTTCTTCCATATTTATGGTTGATGAGACAATATAAGATAATATAAAGAAGATGGCCATTTTATTTACATTGAAAAAATAAAATTGCTTATACAAGAGCAATTTTACAAGTCAAATCTAATTGGCTGCGGGGTACTACTCTAACAGATTATGTGTTTATTTTAAAGTTATAAGAGTGACAGATCCACAAAACTAGCTCTGCCTATGCTAATTGATTGTGTGATTTGTTTAAGCTCTTGTTTGAGTTACTCATTTCTATTTGATTATTGAATTATCACGATCGTTTGGCATATTTTAACTCGTTTACTCTTCTTGTTTGCTCTCTATACCAAATTCGTTGATTCTTTTTTATCCTTTATACTTCCTCTCTATAATTCTTACTAAGTTAGTGGACTTATTTAAATATATTACCACATGTAGGTGAATAAACTTCTAGAGATCGTTGCATTATAATTATGCGCATTTATTTTATGTTTTATATATAAATGATGGTGGTGAACAATTGAGAGTATATGTATATAGCTTGTAGCCATTAGGAGTCTTAGTATGTGTCTTCTAGCTATTAGAATATTAGTTTGTGGGGGGACTCTTGTAAATGTAGTATGTTTAGATGGTTAGTTTATCGCCGTATGACCCTATGGTTTGTAATAGATATTGAAGCATCCAGATATATATGTTTTATGCTGAAATGCTTGTTTAGTTAATCTTCCTCGTATTTATGTTGCCTTGCTAGAGGTTCGCTTGCCCACAAGTATCATTTTCGACCTAGAGATAGATATTCTGGGCTCTGGGGCATTACAAATGTATCAGAGGACAAGAGAGAAAACCTTACAACTTCTTAGTTCATTATTATAAATATTAACAGTTTTCTTTCACTAATTACTAACCTGGTTTGCTGATTGTGATGTGGGTAGATGGACAAGAGAAAAGGTAAAGCTGAGGAGTTTCCTCATCCCACTCACAGCACTAGTGAGAGTAACTTAGGCCCATTCAAGAAGTAATGAGCAGATTATGACACTTTGTTGAGGGAGAAGGATCGAAAGAGCGAGTATTAGAAGAATGCCTACATGGAACAGCACAAGTTGCATATGGATTATAGTAAGTAGGCCAAGCGTGAGATGGAGAAGATGGTTGATAGACACCAAGGCCAGCACCATAATTTTAAGAACATAGCAGCCAATAATCGACATCATTCCACTCAACAAAAAAAAATAACCATATAGGCTAGTTTGATGATGCTTTTAGACAGGTGACAAATGTTTATTTAGCATGTTGTGGATGGCCCAGGATTATATGAGAGGCGAGTACGTCCCAAGATTTGAGAGGTCAGAGAGCCATGGATACCAAGCTTGTTTGGGAGAAAAATATACACGTCAGAGGCTAACAAGGTAGGTGGTATGATTAGTGACGTGATGCATTTTCCTAGAATGCCCAGCAGGACCCCGAACGGAGGAGTCGAAGCACCCAGTCCATGGGAAAGCAAGGGAAGTAGGTAGAGGAGGTTTAGATAGACCGCACTCATGAGGACTATTCCTCCACTACCTTCTACCTAGGTGCATATCATAGATGATGAGTTAGCATGGATTGACAGGCACTTTGGAGGCCGAAGGACTTTGATTTAAGCGGAGAGTTTGGTCGATTTGAGGCGGTGAAAGGTAATGCCACGATTGGTAGAGATGCTGATAAAGTTGCTATTGTTGTGGGTGAGGTTGGTGGCAATGTTGGTGTTGAGATTGCAGGTGTTACAGGTGACGGTGTTGAGGTTGATGGAACAGGAGGTATGTTGGTAACAATATCGGTGGGAATAACCATGATGAGGAGGAAGAGCCAGAAAGGATCCTGAGAAGGATTTGGAGTAAGACCCAGACTTTCAGGGAAGAGAGTCGAGGGCTAAAATTGAAAATTGTATATATATGTATATATATAGATAAGTATGTATAGTGAGTAAAATTATAAATGTTTTAGTTTCTTAACTTTAGTTAGTTTGATATGTATAGTTAGAAAGTAAGATAGGAAATTGTATAGTACAAAGCGATTATTTATCATCTCTATTGCTAGTTTTATAGATGGTCTTGTAATCACATTTTATATTAATTGACGTAATCACTTTTTAGAAGGAATGAACAATACAACTTTTGGCACCTTAATTTTTTATATGATATGATAAACTTTGATCGTGTATGACCAAAATGGATAATAGAAAGGTGCTAAGCAAAGTTTGTTTGCTAATTTCAAATTATAATGGCAACTAGAGAGAATACCTCGAATACCGAACCCCCTAGGAAGTGGGTAGGCCAAGACATGTGTTGTTTGAGGAGGTCCCCACAACCCAGACCCCAAATCATGTGGAAAATAACATACCTCATGACATAGCACCCTCTCCAAGAAATGAACTGACAATGAATCGGCTTTTCACCTTATTACAGTAACTTGTGAATTAGGGCTAACATCCAGCTAATCAGGGGTAGGAAAATGAGAAAAATTCTGAAGATAAACTATTATCCCAATTCTTGAGGTTTAACCCATTAAAGGAGAACCTGATGAAAGGAAAGTTGAGTCTTGGCTCAGTAAAATTGAGAAAATCTTCTGAATGCTTAAATATACAGAAAAATAATAGGTGAGATATGCCACTTTCTTTTTGGAGTAAAGGTGAGTTAGAAGTGAGACTGAGTGGACTTGGAAGGAATTCAAGATAGAATTCACGACAAAGTACTTCCCTCCAGTGGTTACGGAAATGATGGAGAAATTATGAGTCTAATCTAGGGATTTCTGTCAGTAGCGGAGTATGAGGCACAGTATAATCAGCTAATTTAGTATGCTTCGAATGTCCTGGCTGATGAGAGGAGGAGGACGAAGAGATTCGTTAAGGGGTTGAAGCCGAAGTTGAGGTAAGCTTTGGCTACCTGCAATCCCTCTCGTTATGGCGGAGCGATTGAGAGAGCCACGGAACTAGAAGTGGAGTTTCAGGAACTCCGAAACATTGATGATAAGAAGAAAAGGAGATGATTGGGCAAGTTTCACTAAGATAAAGGAAAGAAATGTTTCTTTAGAAAGAAACCAAACACGGGAACCAAAAACTTATCAGTTGCTAAAGGAAAGGCTTCAGCAGGGACTGAGAAAAGAAGATGCAATTTCTACAAAGGCACCTCCCACATCGAGAATAAGTGTTGGAAGAAATAGGCACGGTGCATAACCTATGGGAGCTTTCAACACTTTGCTAAAGACTGTCCAAGGAATCGCAAGGACGCAGGTGCTAGAACACCGAATTAAATGTAGTAGAATGTAACTGGATGCCCACAGATCAAGCTAGGGGTGCATGCTATAGCGGCTGAGGAAGGAGTAGATCCTACGCAAGTGGTCCAAGGTAACGTCCTAATCTAAAACTTTCTATATAAAACTCTATTTGATCCGGATGTCATGCACTCTTTTATATCTGTTGCATGTGCTAAACGAATAGAGCTGACCTCAGAAAACATAAACACTTCTTCTGAGGTCCATACCCATGTAAAGGATATTACAAAACTTGTGTTAGGTATCCTAATTACCCCATAGGCATAGAGAACCAAGAATTTGTTGCACATCTCATCGAATTACCAATTCAGGATTATGATCTCATTCTAGAAATGAATTCGTTATATCAGCATCAGGTTATGCTAGACTGTTTTGCCAAAACAGTAAAGTTGGGGCGAGGAGTTGAAGTTGGTACTAATATCAACTCTTAGAATAGTAAAATCACCATTATTTCGGCAATCGAGGCCAAAAACATTATAAGAAAATAAGGAAAGGAATTTCTAACCTATTTAATCAATAAACCGCCAGACACCACAAAGTTGGAGGATGTGAGGGTAGTCAAAGAGTTTTTAGAAGCGTTTCGTGAAGAATTGGATTCACTACCCCGAATAGAGAAATTGAATTTGTAATTGAAACTCTTCTTGGCGTAGCGCCATTCTCGAAAATTCCTTACAAAATGGCAACATTAGAGTTGAACGAGTTAAAGTAGTAACTCAGGAACTGTTGGATAAGAATTTTATAAGAACGAGCTCGTCCATTTGGAGAGCTCCAGTTTTGTTTGTAAAGAAAAAAGATGGTTTATTAAGAATATGTATCAACTATGGAGAATTAAACAAAATGACCATTAAGAATAAATATTCACTACCCCACATCGATGAACTATTTGATCACCTTTAGGGATCCGTGATGTACTCAAAGTTAGACTTATGATAAGGGTACTACCAATTGAAAATACGAGAAGCTGACATTCCCAAAGCTGAATTCAACTCTCGATATAGACACTTTGAATCTTTAGTAATGCTATTTGGATTGACGAATAATCCTACAGCATCTATGGATTTATTGCATTGAGTTTTCTGTCTATATCTTGATTGCTTTGTAGTAATTTTCATTGACGATATCCTAGTGTACTCTAAGTCGAAAAAAGAACACGAGAAATATCTATGGATCGTTCTTCAAACTCTCAAAGAGTATCCGCTGTATCGCAAATTTAGTAAATGTGACTTTTGGCTAAGTTCTTGGGACATATAATATCCCAAAATGGTCTTGAAATTGATCCATATAAAGTAGAGGTAGTACTCGATTGGAAAAGATCAAAAACGATTATCGAGGTGAGAAGCTTCTTGGGATTAGCAGGGTAGTACTAGAAATTTATTCAAAACTTTTCCAAGATAGCTAATCCTCTCACCTAATTGACCCGTAAAGATCGATGATTGGAATGGAATTAGAAATGTGAAGAGAGCTTCATGGAATTGAAGAAAAGATTAACTATAGCTCCAACACTCGCACTACCTAATAGGTTAGAAGAGTTTACAGTGTATACAGACACTTCTAAGGAATGTCTAGGTTGTATGCTAAACAAAAAGGATGAATGATTACATATGCCTCAAAAAAGTTAAAAAATCACGAGCATAACTATCCCACTCATGATCTAGAATTAGTGGCGATAATGTTCACTTTGGCTAAGTGGTAACATTACCTGTACAGTGCCAAAGTGGGCGTTTGTACGAATCATCAGAGGTTGAAATATATTTCCAGCTAAAAGAACTTGAACTTGAGATAACGACGGTGGATGAAGTTTTTAAAATATTATAATTTCACCACTGCCTACCATCCAGCTAGAGGGAACATTGTCGCTGATGCCCTGAGTCAAAAGGAAAGGCTGCGGAACGTGAGTATATATCTTGAATTGTACAGTGAAAATTTAAAGACTTGAGAGGAAGATGAATGGATATAGAAATTTAATCCTCGATAAGCATACAAACGAAATCTGAATTCAAGATAAATGCACAATGATTACTATGTTTCAGAGATAGGGTATATGTTCCTGCGAGTATGTATGAAAAAGTATTGATAGCAGCCCATCAAAGCAAGTACTCCGTACATCCTAGAGGAACAAAGACGTACAGAGATTTGAAACAAAAGCTTTGGTGGGACGGCATAAAGAGAGATATAAGTAAATATATTCATAAATGTCTAACCTGTCAACTTGTAAAGTAGAACACCAGAGACCCTCTGGAAGGTTAAAGTCACTTCCAATCTCGAGTTGGAAATGGATTTCATGGTTGGCCTATCTGATGTAAGAAGAGGCTATAACAGTATTTGTGTTATAGTTGATAGGCTCACGAGATGTGCACATTGTTTGCCTCTCAAAACTTAATACAATGTAGAAAAACTCACAAAAATTTATATAAAGGATACAATTTGACTACATGGAATATGTGGGGCCCCGGGATCCAGGGACGTCGGCCCTGGACCAGGAACACCACTTGTGGGCAGGCAGACCTCTATCGGAACAATAAACATACAACATAGGGCTATACACTAAGCAAATTCCACAATAAACCTTATATACATAGGCCTTAAAGTTAACATCATAAATAACGAGAGCTATACTATTACAACGTCAAACTAAGCAAGCTATATTTACAAAAACTCTCCACATACTATAGTCCTAGTGGCTACAAGCCACCCAGTAGGATATCTAGTAATCACAAGACGAACATAAACTCTAAACAGTACTCGTACATCTCTATCATTTACAATAAACAAAAATACAATGCATAATCTCATGATTACATCCAACAGGCTTCCAACTTATTTACCTACACATGGTAGAATAATTAAATAAGTCCACTGACTTAATAAGAAGCATAGCTATGGAATGGAAAGAATAAGGAATCCAATGACAGAGTAACGAGGCAATAAGCTCAACAATGAAAAGAACATGCCAACGATTGCAATTATTTCGCAAGCAATATAAGCAAATGGCTCAACAAAGGCACAAACGATAGTTCGGCAAGAGCATAAGCAATAGCTCATCAATAGAATGAACAATAGCTTGACAAGAGCACAAACAATAGCTTAACAAGAGCATAAATGAGCTAAATCATAATAACAATTATCACAATCGTATGGCAAAGGCAGAAACTATTATTTGATGGATCTGTCACCCTTATAACTTAATAACAATGTATAATCCTTATCCCTCCACAAGTCCCACGCTCGAGTGGCCACTAGAGATGGTGACCCGATCATATTATGTGACATAAATTGTCGACTATCCACATGTCACAGGCTAGTCCTCGGAAAACCTATCCCAGATTACTTTGGAACTGTCAAAACAATTAGGAAATTATTCAGGGGATCAACTGTCGGCCTGATGTCGCCCAACATCCCTCCTAGAGTTTGCCAGGGGCCCATAAACAATCACAAAATAAGTTTTGTAATTCATAGGAGTTGTCCGAATTAGGATATTCGAAGTTCAAATAAGATTCGAACATGATCAATCAATTTGGATCGAATTTGGGACACATAGATTATATATTCGGATGTAGGAGAACTCAACGGAGTGAAAAATGGACGAAAAATGGCAAAACGGATCAAAATTAAGTTAAAAAATATTTTGGACTCGGTGCCACCGGGGACCAAAGTGGGCGCGAACGTGCCCGAAGCAGCCCAAGGCCCCTACCTTGGGCACTACAGCGCCCAAAAGTGGGCGCAATCGCGCCGAGATGATTTTCCAATTTTTGACTTTTTTTTTTGGTATGAACTCTTTTTCATAACAAACCTCCAAAAATGAAAAAATTAGAATTAGTTTGTTCTATCATCATTGAGATTTTTAATTTTTAAGTTTTGAAACAATTTTGGCAAAAATAGCAATTTTAGTGTTTTCAAATCATCAAGTTGTTTTAGTCCTCTTTTGTCCATGATTTCTACTCCATTAAGTCTCTAACATGATCAAGAATATAATAGCAAAGGATCAAGCTAGGGTTTTAATAGAATCAAGGGTCCCAAATCAAGAAATTTCAATGTTTCCAACAATACGATTCAATCGATACAAGAATTTAAATCAATCAATAAAAATTCTAATCCATAGCAAGTATGCAAGATAGAAAATAGCTATGATCCTTACCTTATAAGTCAATCCAAAAATGTGATAGTAATGGTTCTCCCTCAAACACAACCTATGAAAATCAAAATCGTAAGTTTTATGCTATATTCAATATCTATGTAGAAATCACAATATATAACACTAAATCCCTATCTTACCAAGTTGAGCAACCTTAATCCTTCTTCTTTAATGTTGATTTTGAATTGAAATTGATGATTGGAAGGTTTTTAACCTCTAGGATATGAGGTAAAATGAAAGAAGTTTAGTTGCAAATTTTTCTTCCTTCTTTCTCTCTTCTCTTTTCTCTCTTTTTTCTCTCCTCTTCTTGCACGAAATTTTTGACCAAAATTTTTGAAATTGGTTGCTTAATCATATAGAAAATGTTAGGACTTATTGGTCATTTTTTGGTTTAGTTCTTCTGTGTCAATTTTTGTATAGATGGTAGCTTAATAGCTTAATCATTCCATAAATTTGGTTGCCAATTAATTTTGGCATATAAAACTCAAATATCTTGGCTACAATTTTGAGTCACTTGGCTGAATGTGCATGTGTATATGCATGTGTATATCCATGTGTATATATATAGATATATATGTGTGTGTGTGTGTGTGTGTATTTTGATTTTATTTGAAGCTTATTTTAATGTAATAACACATGATATGTTAATGTAAGTTTTGATGCTAGATTTTGGCTATAATTTTGAACTAAAACTTATTTCTTTTGTCCAAAATAAGGTGTATAATAATTTTCTTAAGGATGGTAAAATATTTATGGTTTGGAGAAAAATCTCAAATCGGTGAAAAATTGGGTACCGATTAGGGTTTTTCTCAAAAACGTTATAAATCTTTATCATTTGAATTTTGGGAGTTCAAAAATTTCATTAGAAAAATTTTGTCTAAAAATTTAATTAGATAGATTTTCTCGTCTAAATTTTAATTTAGGGAATTTTTCAGGTTGCTATAGAATACCTCAAAGCATTGTCTTCGATAGAGATTCAAAGTTTACAGCGAGGTTGTGAAGGAGTTTACAAGAACATTTGAGGACTAAGTTGTTGTTCAGTACAGCAACTCATCCTCAAACTAATGGATAATCAGAAAGGGTGATTCAGATATTAGAGGATCTGTTGAGAGCTTGCATTCTGTACTTTCCTCGAAACTGGAATGGGCATTTAACTTTAGTAGAATTTGCTTATAACAACAGTTATCAAACCTCAATACAGATGGCACCCTATGAGGCTTTGTATGGAAGATGTAACAATCTGAAATTCCCCTAATGAAATTTTTAAAATGAGAGACTTTCCGTAATTAAATTTAATTTCATTACTTTGAATCGGTAAACAAAATTCCCCTAATGGTAGATGATTTTTCGCTGATTTGAAATTTTTCTCACAACCGAAAATATTTTATCATTTTCAAAAAATTTTCATATACATTATTTTCACCCAAGAAATAAATTTTAGCCAACTTTTAGCCCAAAAATTAAGCCCAACCCAATAGAGGATTTTACACTACAAATTATGCCATATATATACAAAATACATACACTCACACACACCCTAAAGCTCTCGGCTAGCACTCTCTAAATTTTGGAGAATATTTTATTTCTTTAAAGTAAAAAATTTACAACCAAATGAAAGAAATGGATGAGAACAACAAAGGGAAAAATGACAATTGAATCCCTACATAATTTCTATAAAATCTGTATGGAATTTGCAAGACAGCACAATCTTTCATTCTTCTTCTTGCTCTCCCATTGCAAGACATAGTTGTCTTCCATTCTCTCAAGAGATATCATCATCTCTCTTCAAATTTCTTCAAGTTCTCGAAACCAACTCTTAAGATTAATCAAAAAGGGGAAGAGTAAAGTTGGCCTCTTGGTAAGCTCAAACTTTAAGCTATGTTGTGATTTGTGTATATATAGAATTTGATGAAATAGTTTTATATAATTAATGGTTTTAATTCCTATAGGAAAACTTGGTTGAAGTTTGGGAGAATTTCCATTACTTTGAGAATTAGCTAAAGAGGTAAGAACTTTGATTGATTCTTGATTTCCATGAGTCTTCATTTTATACCTTGAAACCTATCTTATTAATAGATTTGTAATAGAAGTATTGAAACTTGAAAATTTAAGCTTGAATTTTAACACACACGCAAAAGCCTCTTTCTCGGATCCATCTACTATCCCTGCAAAACCTCCAATTTCCAAAGCTTAAAAACCTGCCTTAGTCTTATCAAATCGGCCCATACATATAATATACCATAGAAACTTTATCAAGTATAGATAATGTTAGAATTAAAAATCACTCAAAAACATGGAGAAAAGTAGCTAAAAATGTTGAGGAAAGACAACATGTATGTTCTACCAAGAACAGGGGCAATAACAAGAAAGAAATTTTGAATAGGTATAGACAAAGATCTGACCATTGGATCATCGATTAGAAGCCACCATTAGAAAGATTATCGAGTTAAGATAATTGTAGAAGCAAATTTCACCGTTTAGCGCTTGGGAACCTTGAGATAAAATGATTGAAATAAAGATTGCCGTTCCTAAAAATGTGTTTAACCAAGAGGTTTTAATATTGAATGATTAGATCACTTGCTTGGAGCATATTGTGGGCTGTGATCAAAGGACTGAGTTAAGGATTATGGCTATCTCTTCCTTGTTTCTATGCTATGGAATGATCTTTGATATTTAGAATCATCTGTTGCTTGAAAAATGAGTACCCTTGTTTGATTACCCTAGTGTGAGAAATTTTAGACACTTTTACTTATGTGATCTTTATCCTTGCTATGAAATATTGATTCCTTCATCATGTTAGAGACTTATTGGAGTAGAGATTGTGGACAAATAGGGCCCTAAATACTTTGATAACCTAAGTTTAATTTTTTTATATTTGGTTCTCTGCTATCATAAGGAGTTTATCGAAAAGAATTCGAAAAAAAACTAAAAAAATCTTTGGGCACATCTTCACCCAAATTTGGGCGTTGCAGTGACCATAGGCCATTTTAGGCGCATTCGTGACGATCCCAAGCATAGTAGTGCCCACTCCAGAACACTTTTAAGCTTGATTTTGGCCTGTTCTGCCTTTTTATGTCCATATGTCACTCCAATAAGCTCTCCTAAATCCCAATATATGTTTTATGTATCCAGAACCCGATCCGATTGATAATGTTGGAACCTCGTTTGAAACTATGACCATTTAATTCGAGCGATTGTTGTTGTTCTTCAAACTTATTTTGTATTGGATTTAAATTGAATTGATTGTTTATGTCCGATTATTGTTTGAAGCTTTATTTGATTAAACTCAAATAATTGCTATTCACTCTGAAACTGTGATGCCTCCCGAAATCCCAAGGATGTGCGGACCCGAGATCACTCGCTTTCTAAATGATGTAGATCCAATTTAGAAATTCATAACACAATCATTCAAGCTAACTTACATAAAACCGTCAATAGATTCGAACAAAATACCATAATATACTATTACATTCCAAGAGTTTCAAAATTCCATCAAACATCTAACCTATCATTATAATCCAACGATCTATTTATTTCATACGTCCATATACAAAAGATCGATCCAAAATACAAACTAAGCCAAAAGCGACAGTTTAAACTAATTTACAAAAGAGTTTACAAATTCAAAGCAAACTATATAATCTATCGTAAGGTCCAATCGTTCAAATCGTTTGTTTAAAGCTCAAGAACCTACATATTAAATGGGGTCATGTGTCTACTGACCCAATAAAACTTATAACATGCAAATAAGGATAATAATTTCAAGGAATATGAGCATATCAATAACAATACAGGAATGTGATACGGAAAGTAATCAGAACGATCAAGACAATCAATATATACATATATTTATCACATTCGAGTCAATAGGCTGAAACAATCTTTTGATATGTCTATCACCCTTATATCTTCAACATATATATTTCATCTTATCCCTCCAACTCCCGTAGGAGCATCAATCAATAACAAGCACAGCCGATGTACGTGCTTAGGGTAGCACTTCAGAATTCTACCTCCAGAATTCATCCAAACTACCCAACAATCAGGGGCTCGAGGGTCCTAGTCGACAGTTTGATACTGCTCGAGTACAGTTCCCAAGAAACCCCATAAGGGCCCACAATCAATCAATCGTATAGTTTTAGAACGAAATGGACAATCAATCAATCAATCAAGAAGCCGACAAGGCATAACGCTCTAAGGCCAATAATATCATTAACATTTCAATTGGTAAAAACGTATTCAATCAATCAATCATTTTGGAAATTCGACTATGGACTAGAGAGTTTTCATTTCAAAACTCGTATGACGTTAATAAGATCGGATATGGACATGTTCTGGTATGAAACAGGGTTTTGAAAATTAAGTTGGACCGAAAGTGGGCACTTGGGTGCGAAAACGGGCGCCTGTGTACCTCAAAACAAGAATTTTGGATAGAGGCTGGGCGCTGGGCCGCCCAACCCTCTGTAATAAACAGTAACTTTACTCGAGAGCGAGCGCTGGGCCGCCCAACATTGTGCGCTCAGGCGCTGACTCTCGGGTTAAAATTCGATTTTTCATCTTTTGATTTTCTTCAAATTTTTTATCCCAAAATATATTTTTAAGGTTCTTATATATGTAAAAACATTAATACAACATCGTTTCAGATTTTGGTTTTGAAAATTTTCGAATGACCGCTTTAGTGTCGAAAAGTATGGTTTTGCCCATATCACCCGTTTTTTACTCGTTCTTAGCTCGTTTCTCCTCTTAGTCCACGGTCCATCATTCAAAACTCAATCCCACTCATCGGTACAAGGGTTAAAGATGAATCATTTAGCATGGGATTTACATATTCAAAAGCTGAGCATAGATTTTTGCAAGTATAACAAGATAATAATATAGATTCTCATGCTCAACATGTCAATAGCATCAAATACTCAAAGCATGCTTGTTCAAGAAGGGAAAAGATGAAATACATGCTCATGGAGAGGGGACGCTATAAGTCTTACCTCTCCATATCTTAATCTTATGGATACAATCGTTTCAAGCTTATTTCCAATACCAAGTGTTGGATGAGAGCACACCACACAAGAATCCCCTTTGTATAGCTAAAATCGGTTTTAGTGGAGAGAAGCAAGTGTAAGTAGTGTTCAAGTTCCAAAGAGTTATGAAACTTGAGGGTGGAAGAGCTTATGTTTCCGTAGAATTCTTTGAGCTTGGAGAGCTTCTTTATAGAGTGATTTTGGGGCAAAAAGGAGAGAATCTATAAGTCCAAGTCCCTCAAAATAAATATCAATAGTTTAGTGGTAGATTAGGGTAGCAAATGTGACAATATAGGATAGATGTTTGATGGAGTTTCCACCAAATCTGAAGTTGTTGCAGCTGCCCTCTTTTATGTAGAATCTTTCCTTTTTTTCTTTTATTTTTTTGAGTTTCAATTGAGCTACATTTTGGTCAAAAATAATGGCTAAGTGTTGGGTTATATCTTGGGCTTGTATTAGGCTTATTTCATGGATTATTTGGGCTCGTTTTTGGGTCGAAATGTGATGTGAAATTAAAACGTATTTGCTCAAAATCATTTTGAATACATAAAATATGTTTTGATTTTAAAATGAAGCTCGATTTTAAAATCAAATGAATTTTTAATATATTGGCGATTCAAAAATTTTATTTCGAGATTCTCGGGTGTTACAGAAACCCTTTGATTGATATTCATTATATGCCATCCTATGGATGGGTTTATTTGTTTTCAAAAATTCAAATTGATTTGATTGATAATGTCCGAACCTCATTCAAAGCTTTGCTTATTTTATTCTGACAATTATCATTACCGTTGAAATATTTTTGTATGTTAATTTGATTGACAATATCCGAACCTTGTCTAAAGCCTTACTTACTTAATTTGGACGATTGTTATTACCCTCATAGCCTTTTTGGGTGTTTGTTTGTTGGGCAAAGGCGAACCACCAAAGAGACGACTGGGCAGTATTGGACCATCGGCTTGTCTCATGTAAGGCTTTTTCATTTGTTGGACAGTTCTACGATTACTTGTAGATAGACATGCCAGGCGACTATTCCTAAGGCATACGATCGACTATACCGAATTGGCTATATGTTTACTCCTTTTTGAGCGGACACTCGAGGCAGAGGCGGGAGGGATACGGTGTTGACTTGAATTGAATCAATTTGATTGATTGATATTGTGTACATCTTTAGGAGTGATAAGGGTTACAGCCACCAAACATCAGTTTCGCCTATGTAATTTGATTGTGCATTTGATATTAACTCGAAGCTTGAATTATTGATTATGTTTGGTTCTTAAACCTTCACAATTGTATTGCATATTTTAACTCATTTATAAACCTCATTTATTCTCTATTTGCTTTATTGATTCAATTATTTGTGTATAAGATAATGAACTTTTAGACTAATTGTTTGAATCAATTCTTATCTATTGAACCTCTTAATTCATTGTATGATTCATCTCTTGTTTATTTGACTTTCTGAGCTCAATACGTGTTGCGCACTCGATTGTTGAACTATCTGAGCTTACTAGTTGATTTATCTCTCATTTATTGAATTCTGAAATTTTCTATTTAAATCGACTTTTGATCCATATGTTCATTCATCTCACCGTTCCATTCCTAGTCATAACTCTTTACTAAGTTATTTGGACTTATTTTATAAAATTTTAACATGTGCAGATGAATAGTTTCTGGTTTGCTGACTAAGCTTGATATTCTTAGAACTACGTGTTCTCCTTTTAAGAACTATTGTAAATATATAGCAGAGGAAATATTGTAGTTATAGGACAAATCATTTGACACGCAACCATAAGGAATCATGATGAATATATGGCTATGAATTTGAAATTCTGTACTTTGAAGTTTAAATTAGAGATTTCCTGAGTTTTGAAAATTGTAATAGTTTGTAGTGTCCATAAATTTATGATATATTAGGATGACATTGTTGTAGAATTCAATACCTTATAGAATTTCGAGGCTTGCAATAAGTGTATATTTGAACGTGGATTCTACAATGAGTTATAGAACATGAATACAATTTTGATGAAGGTTATGTACTAAGTTTGTAAACGAAATTTTTTTTAAAAGCCCTCCCTATAGCTAGCAATTTTAGTCTAG
This sequence comes from Handroanthus guayacan, assembly GCA_014898755.1. NCBI lineage: Eukaryota > Viridiplantae > Streptophyta > Magnoliopsida > Lamiales > Bignoniaceae > Handroanthus > Handroanthus guayacan. The sequence goes on from JACFYI010001690.1 coordinate 223,515, forward strand.
AGACAGAAGTCCTAAATCCTAGATATTACAGAAGAAAATGTAGATCGCATTTGCATTGAGACCTAGATGAGAATAGGAGTATTTCGAGGGAAGAAAGGGATGAACTAAGGCCTGAGATGATGCAAGAATCAATTGATAAGATTCAAATCATCAAAAGGAACATGAAAACAACCCAAGATCGTCAGAAAAGTTATACAAACAAATGACGAAAGGACCTAAAATTTAATGTTGGAGATCAAGTCTTCCCAAAATCTACCCCGCAAAAGGGAGTAGGCAGATGGGAAAGAGCAGAAAGTTGACCCCAAGATACGCAGGACCTTTTGAGATAGTTGAGCATAATGGTCCAATTGTGTATAGGTTGGATCTTCTGCCAAATCTCACGGGGATTCATGACATCTTCTATGTATTCCAACTACAGAAATATCATCCAGATCATTTCCATGTTATTGAGCACATTGATGTGTCGACACAGAGCGACCTCACAAAAATAGAACAACCCATTCGTATCTTAGATTACCAAGTTCATGAGTTTAGAAATTGTAGAATACCCTAAGTCAAGGTTCTATGGAGAAATAAGAAGGTCAAGGAGGCCACTTAGTAACGTAAGGACGAGATGCTTCAGAAATATCTCTATCTGTTTGAGTAATAGTACGAATATGGCGACCAGATTCTTTTTAGAAAAGGGAAGTGTAACAACTCGAAAATTTTCCTAATTAAATTTTTAAAAACTCAATTTTAGTTGGTAAATATTTTTATAATGTTTTTTGAGAAAACTTTTTAATCAATAGACGATTTTTTGCCATTTTAAGATTTTTCTCACAATAAAAATATTTTCACTTCTAGAAAAAAAAAAAATTTCACCCGAAAAATATCATATGCATTATTTTGACCCCAAAGAAAAATTTAACCCAAATTTAGGCCCAAAATTGAGCCCATTTTAGCCCATAGTCCAACCCAATTCATCAAACTAGATACTACAAAAATAGAAAAAGAGAAGACACACACACATACACACACGTACTTGGCCAAACGCCCTCCCTAATCTTGGATATTTATGTTTCATAATGTACTTTAATCCTAACCAAGCTTTCTTTCATCATTATGCCAATTGGCACCCACCATAAAATATTGACACCTTGCAATAACAAATTGGAAAAGGCCATTGAGTCCCCAAAGTTTTATCTATAAGATTCACTCCTTGCCTTGCAAGATAAAGTGCACTCTTCATTTCCTCATATCTTATCTTCCATTTTTCACACAAGAACTTCATCATCTTTGCTATCTTCTTTCTTCAAGATTCATTAAGACTTGTCAAGTTTAAATCAAAGAAATAAAGTAAAATTGAACTCTTGGTAAGCTTAAGCATTAGATTATTATATGTTCTATATATATATATAAGATTTCTAAGGGATAAGGTGATAATATTTATTGGCTTTGAATTCCTATAGGATTTGCTAAGGACTTGGAAAGAAATTTGCTATCATCATCTTGAGGATATTAGCTAAAGTGACGTAAAGATTATAGCTAACTTTTCTCCTTAATCTCCATGATATTATTTGATGTTCTTAAGCTTTGAAACCATTGAACTATTGTTGAACTTGCTCATGTGATAAAATCTTGATATCATTGGTATAAAATGGAAAATTGGACACTTACTCTTGTTGGATTCTTTCCTTGATACATGATTATGATTCCTTGAACAAATATAGAGGTTGATTCCTTGAACAAAAATAGAGGATATGGGAGTTGAACGGTTGGACATATAAAGGCTTAGCTCTTTTGGGACTCAAGAACATAAAATTGGAATTTGTGAAAATTTTCTCCTAAAACTTGATCATCAAAATTTTGAAGATGTGATGAACAAACTAATCTTAATTTCATGAAAAAAGGGCCTCTACTATCATAAAAACCTCTGCTCGGGCGCATCCGTGCCTGTTTTCGAGCACAGTCGCGTCTATTCCTAAACACTTTTAAGTATACTTTTGACCCATTTTGCCTTTTTATATCCATATATCACTTTGATAAGCTCTTCTAAATCTGAATATATAATTAACGTATCCAAAATTTGATCCAAATTAATTAATAAACCTCATTTAAACTTTGAAAATTTTAATTCAGACGATTATCGTTATCCTTGCAGCCTTTTATATTATGTTTGATAAGCCCTTGGAAAGCTTTAGGAAGAATGCTGGGTAGCATTGGGTGATAATTGATCCTCTAGAGTGCTTCCTACTAGTTTATATAGTTTTGTGAAGGCCTACAAGTAGGTTTTCTGAGGACTAGTTTGTGACATGCGGTACGTCGACATATGTCACATTATTTGATCGGGTCATCATCTCGAGTGGCCACTTGAGTACAAAACCTATGGAGAAATAAGGATTATGTGTTTATTTTGACGTTATAAGGGCGACAAATCCACCAAACACAAGTTCTGCCTATGGTATTCGATTGTGTGATTTGTTTAAGATCTTATTTGAGTTACTCTTTTCTATTTGATTATTGAATTATCACAATCATTTGGCATGTTTTAACTTGTTTACTATCCTTTTTTGCTCTCTATACTGAATTTATTAATTCTTTTTTATCCTTTAACATTCCTAACTATAATTCTGATTAAGTAAGTGGACTTATTTAAATATGTTACTATGTGTAGGTGAATAAATTTCTAGAGCTCTATTGGGTTATAATTATGCGCCTTTATTTTATGTTTTTATATGTGAATGATGGTGGTAAACAATTGAGAGTAGATGTATGGCTTGTAGCCATTACAACTCCTAGTATATGGCTTGTAGCCAGTAGAATATTACTTTGTTGGGAACTTTTATAAATGTAATATGTTTAGATGGTTAGTTTGTCGCCACATGACCTTATGGTTTGTAATAGATATTGAAGCATTTATATATATGTCTTATGCTGAAACATTCGTTTAATTAATCTTCCTCATATTTATCTTGCCTCGCTAGAGGTCCGCTTACCCATAGATAGTGTTTTCGGCCGAAGGACTAAAGTTCTAGGCTCCGGGGCATTACAAGGGGGATACACGAGGGTGAAGTCATAATTTTCCAAAAATTCTATCCACCGTCGCTGCCTCAAATCCAAATTTTTTTGACTAAAAAGATACTTAAAGCTTTTGTGATCCGTATAGGCTTCTACTTTAGCTCCATAAAAATAATGGCGCTACTTTGTCAAAGTAAAAACTATTGCCGCTAATTCCAAAACATGAGGAGGGTAGTTCTGCTCATGATTTTTCAACTTCCTTGAAGCATATGCGATTACTTTACCTTATTTATTGCATTAACACGCAACCCAAGCCTTTCTTTGAGGCATTGGTATATACAGTGAATTCTTGTAACCCATTAGGCAATGCAATTATTAGGGCTGATGTCAATTTTTCCTTTAGCTCCAAGAAACTTTCCTTGCACTGTTATCGCACTCAGATCGTCAATCTTTATGGGTTGGATTATTGAGTAGACCAGCTAGCTTAGAGAAATTTTGGATAAACTTTTGATAATACCCTACCAATCTCAGGAAACTTCTCACTTCAGTAATAGTATCGGGTCTTTTCCCATTAAGGACTACTTTTACCTTTTTGGGTGAACTTCAAGTCTATTTTGAGAAATTATGTGCCCCAGAAAAGTTACTTTGTAACGCACCGAAATTCCAGTGCATTCCGCCCCAAAATCCGGAGTGCTACTCGCAGACGAACTTAACTAAAACTATAAATAGAAAATTCATCATACTAAATTCATAACTTATGATCCAAGATACAAGCTGAAAATTTTCAAATTTCATTACTAGTTCCAAATTACAAGCTAACGTATCCGTAGTTCAAACGGAGACTAACTAAACCAAAATATTACATCCAAAAATCCTAACTATTACAAGCCGACGATCTAAACATTCTAACAAAGCATAAATCTAAGCGTTCATCAAGTCAAGATACATGCTTATATACATAATTCCCAAAAGGGAAGCTATATACTAACACGAAGCTAAGCATAACATAATGTACAAACTTCACAACCTATTATAATTCTAATGGCTACACGCCATTTACAAAATCATTATAAACCATCAAACTAAACCAAAGCAAAAGAGCATAGAACTTAGCTAACAAGCTCTAAATGCTTATTCACCTACACATGGTAATATATTTGAATAAGTCCGCTGACTTAGTAAGAAGCATAGCTATAGAATAGCGAAGAACAAGGAATCTAACAAGAGAGTAAAGGCGCAATAAGCTCAACAATGAAATAAAATATGCCAACGAGTGCAATTATCTCACAAGCAATGTGAATGAATAGCTCGGCAAAAGTATAAACAATAGCTTGGCAAGAGCATAAACAAGACGAAGAGTACAAGTTTGAACAAGAGTCGTAACAAGAACGAACCATGAATGTGATACGAAAATAGATTCATTCAGAACAAATAATATAGACGAATAACGAATCATTCAAAACGAATAATACGAACGGATAACTTATAAATTTTATCACATTCATGTCAAAATATATAAGGCCGAAGCAATTATTTGGTGGATCGTCACCCTTATAACTGAAACATACAACATACATATATCCTTATCCCTCCCTTACAACTCCGAGTAATCACTCAAGGAGAGTCATACATATTTGAGACACAGCCACCGCAGCATAGTCGACCACGAGTCTTAGGAGCAGGTCATTAGAATCCTACCTCCAGGACACCTCCGAACTATCCAACATATAGGAATCCCCAAGAGGTTTCAATCATCGACCCGATATCACCCAATCAAATCCCCCTGAAGATTCCCAGGGCTCAACTTATCAAACATACATATAGGTTTAGAACGAACATGGCATTTTCAAACATATAGCCCCATCTGAGCATGAATTTCAAAACGAACAGAACATATTCAAATATTTAGCCATGTCGGGCAAGAACTCATATGGTAAAAAATTTAACAAGCGATTTCGAAATGAATTTTGGGCTTGTTTAAAGTGAACGGAACATATTCAAGCATATAATTCTATCGAGGCAGAAATTTAAATGATTGATAGGTTCAAACAGTTATTCGAGTTAGAATATTCAAAGTTCAACGAAAATTATCAATTGATTCGTATCCAATTCGAGATACATAAATTATATAATCGAACATAGAAAGACTTAACGAGTGAAAAATGAATGAAAAAAGGCAAAACTGATCAAAATTAAGTTCGAAAATAGCCTGGATGGGGCGCCAACACGAACCAAAGTGGGCATTGGCACACGTAAACACGTTTAAAGCTTCTATCCCGGGCGCGGTCACGTTCGGTGAATAGTAACCGTGGAATTTTTTTTTTGTATAAACTCCTCAACATATCAGACCTTGAAAATTCAAAAAAATTAGTATTTGTTTGCTCTAGTCATCATTGAAATTTTTAATTTTCATGTTTGGAAGAAATTTTGGCAAAAATGTCAAGTTTGGTATTCCTTAAGTATTAAACGGTTCACGCCTTCTTTTGTCCATAATTTCTACTCTATCAAACTCCCAACATGATCAAGAGTACAATAGCATAGAATCGAGCCAAGGGTTCAATAGAATCAAGTGTCCTAAAACAAGAAATTCCAATGATATATCAAGAACACAATTCAACCGATTCAAGAATTGAAATAAACCAATACAAATTCCAATCCATGGCAAGTATTCAAGAGAGGAAATAGCCATGATCCTTACCTTATAGCCAACAACCTCAAGGTGCTAAAAATTAAGCTTTGATCATTCAAAGAGTTCCTATATCAATTAAGCCATAAATCAACACCATAATTATTTAACTCTACTCACAAATCCTTATTCAAAATAGAAACTTACCAAGTGTATCAATCCCTACTTCTTCTCCCATCTTATAATTCAAGCTTCAAATTTTGTAAAGAAATAGCAAAAAGAGTGAAAATTTTGATGAAAATAGGATAAGTGTTGGTTGGAATTTCTCTCCTCCCTTTTTCTCTTTTCTTTCTTTTCTTTTCTCTCTTCTCTCTCTTTCTGGACAAAGCGGGGATAAATGGGCAAGGTTGGTCTTGTATTATAGAAGCAAAATTGGGGGGATTCATTGGTCATTTCCAAATTTGATGAAATGTGTCGACAAATTGTGGTTTCTAGCTTATTAGCTTCATTATGAAATAAACTTGGTTCAAGATTAATCCTCATGTATAAAATGCAAATATCTTTGGCTATAATGTATGTATATGTGCCGACTATGTGTGTGTGCATATATATATGTATATATTTTGATTTTATTTCTAGTATAATTTAATGTATAATACATAGTATGATAAATTAAGTTTTGGGCTAAAAATTGGACTAAGAATCATTTTTTGAACCAAAATAATGTATACAATAATTTTTTGGTGTAAAATAAATCTTTTGAAAGTAGCAAAATGTTTTTTATTGGGAGAAAAATCTCAAATCGGTGAAAAATTGGTTACCGATTAGGGTTTTTTTAAAAAACAATTTAAAATACCTATCGCTTGAAAATTGAGAGTTCAAAAATCAAATTAGGAAAATATTTATCTAAGAATTTAATTAAATAAATTTTCTTACTTTAATTTTAATTAGGAGAATTTTCGGGTTGTCGTATACTCTATTATAAATCAATCTCTCGATCTAGAGATAGTGAATTTAATTCCTCAGGAAATACTTCTAAAAATTCACTAACCACCTTCACATCCTTTAATTCAACCTGGTCCTGGGGTTTGTTAATCAAATAGGCTAGAAATCTTTGTCTTTCTTTCTAAATGACTTTTCTAGCCCTTACTACTGAGATGGTAGCTAAACCATTGTTTTCAAGATTGTTGTTGGTACTAATCCCGATTCTGGTACCTAGCTTAACACTTTTAGCAAAGTAATCTACTATGGCCTGGTGTTGATATAACCAATTCATTCCTAGGATAAGATCACAATAGTAAATTGGCAATTCAGTGAGGTGAGCTGCAAACTCCTGATTTTCTATTCGCTTCAAACATGCAATAGATATAAAAGAGTGGGTAGCACCAAGATCAAATAAAGCCTTGCATAAAAAGCTCTAAATTAGGGCCTTATCTTCTACCACTTGGGTAGTGTAGCACTCCAAACTAGAACCTCTATCCCTAGAACAGATTGCTACTAAAATAATACCATCGCACAAAAGATATCAACTTCTACCAACATAACTTTTATCAACAATACAATTCCTTGCAATACAAACTTTCAATGTTTACAACAAAACAAAAGTAAGCAAACTATACTAGTGATGAAAAGATAAAGGCAAAATTAGTTTAGCTATGAAATTTCCTCCTGTCTTAACATGCAAGGTATTTGAAAATGTAAGTTTACAGAACTTAGTAAGATTTATGATCAAAGGAATGAATGGAATATATGAGGAGCATAGAAATGATAGTGCAACGCAAAAACGACATGAAAAAAATCATGGCTGAACTAATTATTTGGTAGATCTATGACTCTTATAATTTCAACAAAATAACAGTCCTTATTCCTCCCAATTCTACCTAAGGTGACTGCCCGAGGAGCACAATAATGCTAATACGGTCGACCGCGTGTCAGAGTATCAGACTCTTGGTATGCCTAATCTCCAAACAATCGCAAGACCGACTAATAATGGGAGAAATTTGCCATGAGATTATCGTTGGCCCGATGCTGCCCAACTCTCCTTACCAAGGATCTTCGGGGCCTAACAATCAATATCATTCAAGTTTCAAATCAAGGAAATTAATACTTTCAATATATTCAAGACAATACTTGCAACAACCAGTCGATAAGCAATAAACAAGGGGTGAATTCATTTATGAATACTTAGAATCATCGATGAAAGGTTGTTGGAACATAAAAATGGGTAAAAGGGGCACAATTTGGAAAATATAGCTTCTAGAATAGGCGCAGACGCACCCGAGCAACTCAGGGTAGAAATTCTAGGGGTTCTTAACTCAACATAAGGTTTTATGAAAAGGAAACAAAAGAATTGAATCATGATTCCAAGAATCAAGAATCACATATGATGAAGAAATCGATAGAATTGATAAATTAACGAAAAAATCGGTAAAAAGTAATTATATATTTCACCTAATATTTTCTCTAAAGATTCCTCTAAATTTCCCAAGGTATCTTCTCATTCCTTCCTCCTTTAACTCCAAATTTTTTTTGTTTGGAAGGATTTCGAAAGTTTTGTTGGCTAATTCTTGGTTTAAAAAGTGGGATATAAAATTTTGTGTGTGTAGTGTGTGCGTCCGGTGTGTGTGTGTGTGTTTTTTTTGTGTATGAGAAAAATATATAGGGGTGCTTGGCTATTTATATTTTTAATTCAAGGGTTTAATTTCAAAGAAAAGTTATTTTTAGGGGGCCTAAATTAATTTTAGGGAAAGTGAAGTGTCCAAGTAGGATTTAAATAGCTAAGTAGGATTCTTCCCAAGTGTGTAAAGTGTGACATAGATGGTAGGAGAATTGCCAACAAGTGTGACTTGTAAAATCTCAAAGAATAGGATAAAGTATGTGCAATTTGGACCAATGAAATTTTGCCAAAAGAAGTACAAAGGTGGTACAATGTTATGTGCCATTTTCCTCATATGTTGATGAGGCTTTGGAGAAATTATATTTAGGCCATGTGTATATGCGCGCGTGTGTGTGGCCAATTTTTGGGGTCAAATAGGGAGGAAATTTTAAAATTTTTCTTGAAGAATTTGGGAAGAAATTTAAAGTATAAATATATTAGAAAATTTAGAGTTTAAAGAAAAATAAAAAAAAATTTATGTAACAAAATTTGTAAATGAGTGTAAAAATTTTTTTTAGAATGATGAAAGAATATTATAGAAAAATATTGTAAGAGAGATATTTTATGGACGAAAAAAAAAAGATTTTTAGATGAAAATAAAATTTTATTTTGGAGTTGGAGGGAATCTTTATGGGGTCTTCTAGGTAAGGTACACTCCTCCTTCCCCAGTCAAAGCATATGCTCTAGTTTGGAATTGCGGGCACCCTGCCGTATTTTACTGTGGTTGGTTCCATGTTCCGGAATTGGTGTTCTTACGGCTCTTTGAGCAATCCTTTGTTTTATGCTATGAATTTTCACATATGAGACATTTCCTAGTGTGATTGGTACCTAGGGAGCTTTATCCTTATTGGCCATAGATGGGATTGAGTTTCCAGTTGTGGTTTTTGATTTCTTTCCATAGAAACCTCTCTTCTCTTTTTCTTGTCAGACTTGCTTGGCCATTCTACTTCTTTTCTTATCTATCTTTCGAAGCTCTTTAAATTCTACCTCCAACTGCATTGTCCTTTCCATGGCAATGTCATACTTGGAAGGGTTACAGATAGCCAAAGTTCGTCATAACTTGAGCTTGTGTCCTTCCACAGACCTCTTCATCCTCTTATTCTCATGTGCCAGAACATGTGATGCATATTGGATCAGTCTATTATATTCTGCTTCATACTTGACTATCGATAAAGCTCCTTGTATCAAAAGTTCATGAATTCTCTCCTCTTATATCCCTGATAACTTGAGTGATGAACTTCTTTAGAAACTCTACCGTAAATCCTCCCCAGGTCCAGTCAACTTCCTCTCGATCCCATTTTTATTCTATCAATCTATAGTAATTGTACGCTGCTTCTTCTGGTAGGAAAGTGGTGTATTTCACCTGCTGTTTCTCTGAGTAATTAAGTACTCGAAAGATCTTTTCAATTTTTGTTATCTAAAATTCAGCCTTTTGATTGTCGGGTTCACCCTTGAACCTTGGCATATTAAATCTTAAAAATCTAGTGAATGACTTACCCTCTGTATTCACTTCCTTATTTTGTTGTCCTGGATTTACTTCCCTCGCTTATTGCTGGCAATAGTTCATAAACTGTTGACATATTGTGAAAAGCTATTCTGCCACCAGTTAATTTCTCGCAAAGGTGTTTGCTCTCTAGGTTCAACGTGTGGTGCAGCGTTTTCCACATTATTTAGGATTCTGTTACTTGAAATTTCTCAAACAATACCCGTCTTAGTCTATCCCATTTTCTAGGAGGTTCGTCATTTGATGTGTTTCGTCTTGGCGCCATTTCTATTTGAAATTTGTAAATAATAGTTTTAATAATAACCCACAATTTTCTATACTTATGATCAAGAGCTTAAGGGGATAAAGCACTACGCTAAAAGTTTCAAGCTAAATGATGCTCAAGATTCCATACTTTCATTGATTAGAACTCATAATTACATTAAGCAAAATAGATGGTTATGAACCCATGTACAAAAGTAAAAAAGAATATAGCTAAATAACCATTATCACTTTCTTACCAAACTTCCAATTCCTATATAAGCAAAAGTTATTAACTATACCAAAGTTAGTATCACTATAAGTCTTCTATTACGTTGCATCATATGCTTAATCTGAAAGTTCCAATAAGTTGCCAATATTATATAATACATACGTACACACTAACGTCCCTCAACTCAATCTATCTCAACATAATTAGGATCCTCTTCGGGATCCTTCTTTAGCTCCTCCCCCAATCCTCCTCCTACCATCACCACCATCCAATCCAATGTCCTCCAACCCCTCAAGCTGTCTCTCTATCCAAGCTAACTCGTCATCAATAACGTGTACTTGAATGGGAGGTCCTAACGGTATCACTTGGCATCAGGGCGTCAACTTTATCTTTGGAGCTGTACCTCTCACTCCCACCGACGTGCTCAACATCCCCATTGTGCCATGACTCATACTCTTTGGGGACACTACCGATGGTAATGTCAGATCTAATATCACACCGCCACATTTGTGAGTTTCAGCCACCTCGACTCTCCCCCCCATTATCGTTGGCCTCCACAAAGGCTCCAACCTCTCAAATCTTGGCACAAACTCTCCTTTGCATCATCTTGGGCAACCCAATCCATCCTAGCCATAGAATTCGGAACCTAGCTCATGGCATCCTCGTATTGAGCCGTTATGCTCTTATTAAGTTCGGCAAAGTATCGGTCATTGGTGGCCTATATTCTTGAAGTTTAAACATTGGCCTTGGTGTCTAGCCACCATGTTTTCCATCTCCATTCATGCCCATTTACTATAGTTTTGATAAAGCCGATTTTGTGCCAATTAAGCATTCCTCCAATAAGCAATCTCCTTGTCCTTTTCCTATGACTCCCTCTCATAATCTTTCCTCTTTACCTTCTTTAGCGGTCCGATATTACTCCTACTGGTTCTATGCTCGAACTCCTTCAACATATCATCTTTCTTTTGCCACGATCTGTCTTACCCACATTAACAATAAGAATCAGGAGGTTAGTAATTAAATAAGAAGAAAAGAAAAATGCTATATTAAATATTCTAAACTTTATTGCAATGAAGTTTTCCTAGCGTGCTTCTGATACCACCTGTAACAGTCTGAACCTAAAGCATCCCCCCTAGGTTGAATACGTTACCAATGGAAATCAAAGCTTAATGAAATCATTCATAATAATCAAAATTAAAATTTTACAAGCATCTATTAAAAACATATATTAAATGTTCGTGCGAAGCTACCATAATCAAATCCATATAACTACATAATCAAAATATAACAAATACACAATCATAACCAAGGTTACAAGTTTCAAAGCTACAAGTAAAAGACATAAATTTGCTATCACAAGTCCCCATGCCAACAATACCCATTCGGTAGTTCATTCACCTGCACATGCTAAAATATAAATTTAAGTCCACTGACTAAGCTAAAAGCTGTGGCATGGAATGCAAGGAGAGGGTAAGGAAAAAAAAATTAGGAATGAAGCATATGATCATAATAGAGCCAAGAAATGATACAATGAGATGCACATTCAAGAATTTAAAGCAAATATGGCATGACTATTATTTGGTGCATCTATCATTTTAGTACTCCTAAAACATAGATGCATGTTAAATTAAGCACTTATCTCTCCATTCTCTCTCTCAAGTGGCCACTCAGAGGGGAGCAATCTAATAAAAGCATATATAGGCATGGTCGATTGTGCATACCTAAAAATAGTCCTTGGAAAACCTATCTCTAGGTATTTTGCGGAACTATCCAACAATAGGGAAGCCTTCTAGGGGGCCTATTGTGGTCCAATACCTCCAATTGTCCCTCCTAAAATCTCCCAGGGCCCGATAATATAATACATATGTAGGTCTACAAGGAAAAATGTTTGTCTAAATCAATATTATTCAATTCTAAACATAAATCGAACATGTTAAACAACTCGATCCAATTTTTGGATGATAATACAAGCTCGAAACAACCCATAAAGCAAAAGGGATCAAAATTTGAACAAAACACCTTCCGGAATGGAAGCTACTGCCCCGATTATGGGCGCCGATGTGCCCGTGCGCCCATAACATTCTAACCTGGGCACTAGTGTACCTATCGTGCCTAGGTCTGTTTAAATTTTTTTTCAGGCACTAGGGCTTAAAATGGCAAGAGTGATTTATTAAATCCCTTTTTATGTCCATGATTCACAAGTTTATGGATCAATTTCAAGCTCAAATATCCAACGGAACAATGTTTAGGCATCAAGGTATATCAACAAAGAGTTCATTGAAAAATTCATACAAGATGCCAAGATTTAGGTTCATATGATCACATTTCATCAATTATCAACTTAATGCCAACGGAATAAGCAAAGGATCAAAGGTGGCAACAAGATTAGTCCAAGAATCAAATGTTTACCAAGTGAAAGTGACTGGTAGGCATAAATCAAAACAAAACGTAGTGAAATAAACATTTATCAACATGAATCAAGGCCTAAATTCTTTAAAGATCCTCATATGAGCATAGAATTTAAATCTAAGGAGAGGAACCAACCTTGATCCAAAGAAAGTTAGGCTTGGCCGAACACTTCTCTTTCTACCGAAACTTTAAGTTCTTCACTTGATCAACCTTTGATCCACTCCAAAGTTCAAAAATCCTCTCCAGATCTTGATCAACACTTCAATTCCTCCATAAGTTGATTAGCCCGAAACTTCTCAAGCTTTGGACCAAATGTTTTCTCCCAAAAGATTGTGAATGTCGTGAGCTATGATCCTTAGACAATCAACTTTTGATCTTCCAAAAAATGTGGATTCACACCTCTAATATTGATCCACTCTTCCCCTTTAGATTGTTACTTAAATTTTTCATTAGATAAGAGATCTAAGTATGAATGATACGGAGAGAATGAGAGATTAGGAGGGAAAGTTCCAGCTGAAAAATGATCCAAAATCGGCAATCAAGGTGGTAATGGAAAGGTATTTAAAGTGTGATCCCTTGGCCAATTTGGATGCTTGGTTGGTAAGATATTTTGAGGGAAAAATCTAGATTCTTCTCTTCAAATATCATTGGTCCACTTGGCATCCAAGCTAGATATATCCATGTGCAAATATGTTCCCTTTATTTTCCATCCCCTGATTTTGGCCTAGTGTTAAGATATATTCGGCGTTCCTAATAGCCCAATAACTATACATCTATTCTTAATGATTGATTCATTTGTATTCTTGACTTTAGAAACTCTTTTCCAAATCGATACACCACCTTGCACAAGAATTTTCTTAAATCAAGTCATCATAGAAAACATTGAAGGAATTCTCATTTATCAAAACGAGAAAATGGATCCTTCCTTTGGAACTCACAAACCTCTATATATAGATAGCTTGTGTCCAACATGCATCTCATGCCACTCCTTTGAAAGTCGAGACACACATTAATGAACAAGGACCTATCATAAGATTACCATAATCCCTCAAGTCTAAGAACTAATGATATGATCTATCGTAAGATAGAGAATAGTCCATCACCGAATGCCACCACGGCTATCTCATGAATTTCTTTATGTCGAGTTTTCAGTGAATTTATTCTTTAACAAGCACCTACTAATATGCACTGGTGTCTACTACACCAACTGCTCATGAAACAACGCAATAACTTAACTCTTTGAATTATGCATCACCATTGCAAGTCTATTCGAATCTAAGATGTCCTTGTATCAAAGATTCTATGACTTGAAAAATTTAAGATCAAGGCATCTAGAGACCAATTTCATTATCACTATTATATGCTTGACCTAGCCTCATAGCCTTATTGATCTAGAGGACTTCTTCCATATTCATTGCTGATGAGATAGTCTTAGATAATATAAAGAAGATGGCCATTTTATTTACATTGAAAAAATAAGATTGTTTATACAAAAGCAGTTTTATAAGCCAAAGCCAATTGGTTGTAAGGCACTACTATAATACCAAGACAAGGCAATATGCTCAAGTATAAATCAAGAAGCTCATCAAGTTAAAGGGTTTGCCACAAATTCTTACCTTAATCCTTTAGTCTCAACCTCATGGTGTTTTCCAAGTTCCCCAAAATGCTCCAAGTAGTTATACCTAGAAATTAAATCATCACATTTCTTAGATATCTCATAATCATAACGTCCATTTTACACTTTAATAGTTCAAAACTCATCTTACCCTTGATGAAATCTTAAGGAAAGGGTGGTTTTCCCTCAAATCTTCCCCTTAAATCTTTATATCTTTAGAGTCTTGAAAGTTATATATATTGTGATGTCCTCCGAAATCCCGGGGATGTGCGGGCCCAAGACCCGAGGTGCATCACTCACGTTCTATACATTCTAAAAACCAGTATGTTCAAAAATTGATACAGGAGCTAATACATTATAACCATTCAAACTAAGTCCAATAAATCAGTACAAAATCTCAACTAAGTTCCATATCATAAATATTATTACATCCCAAATGTTTCAAAATACATAATGGCCTAGCATAAGCTTACAAGTCACAAGACTATATAATCTAAGTTCATTGGTTCAAAAGATATGCTAAACCATAATACAAGAGAGATGTAAAAAAAAATCAAAATAAGCTATGCAATCCGTCTAAAGCTCCAATCATTCAATCGATAAAGAATCAAGAACTTACATGTTAAATATGGTTATGAGTTTACTGACCCAGTAAAATTTATAGCATGCAAACGAGGATAAGAATTCCAAAGAACATGAGTATATCAATAACAATACAAGAATGTGATACGGATAGCATTCAGAATGTTCAAGACAATCAATATATACATATATTATCACATACAAGTCCATAGGCTGAAATAATCTTTTGGTAGGTCTATTACCCTTATATCTTCAACATATACATTTCACCTTATTCCTCCAACTCCTAAAGGAGCATCAATCAACAAGAAGCACAACCAACGTACGTGCTTAGAGTAGTGCTTCAGAATTCTACCTCCAGAATTCGTCCAAACTACCCAACAATCAGGGGCTCGAGGGTCCTAGTTGACAGTCCGATACTACCCGAGTTCGGTCCCCATGAAATCCCCACATGGGTCCACAATCAATCATGGCTTTAGAACGAAATGGACAATTTAAACATTTAATCAATAGGCCGGCAAGGCATAATGCTCTAAGGCCATCAATAACAATAGAATTTCGATAGACCAAACGTATTCAATCAATCGATCATTTTGGAAATTGGACTATGGACTAGTGGAATTACGTTTTGAAACTTTTCATAACGTTAAAATGATTGGATACGGACTCAAAATATCAAGAAATAGGATTTAAAACTCAAGAGAATAAGTTTTGGACCTAGATTGGGCGCTTGGGCGCGCAGACGAGCGCTGACCGCCCAAAATACAAAATTTGGGCCGAAGCTGGGCGCCCAAGCGCCTATGAACAGTAAAATCTGCACTGAATGGGTGCTTGGTGCCCATATGCGCGCTCAAGCACTCAATCTCTGGTTAAATCCCAATTTTTCATCTTTTGATTTTCTTTGAATTTTTATTCCAAAAATATATTTTTGAGATTCTTAAATACGTAAAAATAATTATAAAACATCATTTTGGGTTTTGGTATTAAGAATTTTTTAGAGATCATTTCAACATCCAAACGTACAATTTTGTCCATATCCTTTGTTTCTAATCAAATTTTTAGTTCGTTTCTCTTCTTAGTCCATAATCCATCATTCAAGTTCAATCCTAAGCATCGGTATATAGTTCGAGATGGTTCAATAAGCTTTGGATTGATTCATATTTAAGAGTTTGAGCATGGAATAGCAAGAATAGCAACAACAATCACAAGTCCACATGCTCACAGAACATCATGTATTCAATAACTCAAAGCATGCTCAATTAATCAACAGAAAGCTGGAAACACATGCTCATGGAGAGGAGAATAAGCTATAAATCTTACCTCTTATCGCTTAAATTCGAAAATGGTTGGACCAAGCTTATAATCAACGCCTATAACCATATATATACATTTATTGTCAAGTTCTAGACAACCAACTTAAACCACTCTTAAATCATACTTATAAACTACTTACCAAGAGTCTAGGTTGAGTGTTCTCCCCCAAGAATTCCTTAGTGTAACCAATTATGAAGGGGAAGAGAAGACAAGTGAGTTCAAGTGCTTAAAATATGTTTGTAAGTTGGGAGTTTATCTGTAGAAACAAATGTGCTCCAAAGTGACATATTTATAGATGGAAAAAGGGGTCAATATGCGAGAATCAAATTGTCCAAACCCCTCTAGACAATATCCAATTCTGAGGAGGGTAGATAATGGGCTATTGACAAGATAAAAGTTGTGACACTCTGAGAATTCCCTAAATAAAATTTTTGGAATCGTCAACTTATCAAAAATTTGTTTGATTTTCAAATCAAACGTCGTTTTAAAACCAAAACAAATTTCATGCACCCAAAAATATTTCAAACCAATACGTTGCAAATTCACGCCACATCTCGACCCAAAAACAAGCCTAAATAACCCAATGTACAAGCCCAATTCAAGCCAAAACATGGCCCAATACATAGCCACTTTTGTTGACCATTTAAACACCATTTGAAATTGCAAAATAAAAAGAAAAAAGGCAAAAGAAATCTGATTCTGCAGAGCCAGCAGCAGCAACCCTTCTTCTTATGATAATTGACATTTTCAATCAATTTATCTATTCTTATGATGTCCATAAGCCACCTATCTACCACCTCTATTGTTGGATATTGTTTTGAAGGGTTTAAACTCTTTGATTCTCTCATTTTGGCCCCAAAATCCATCTATAAGTAAGCTCTTTTGGTTCCACACAAAATTTGCTGAAACTAACACTGTCACTTCCAAACTCTTCCATTTACAAACTTCATTTTGCATCTCTTCCATCTTGCTGAAAATCGGTCAACTTTAAGGAGAGTTCTAGTGGTGTTTTATCTTCCCAAACTCTTGGTAAGTAAGCTCCTAAGATATGATTTAAGAGTGGTTTAAGTTTGATTGTCTAGGACTTGATATATACATGAATGTGAATGTAGGTTGTAAGTTTGAAACGTTTATATCTTCGAGATTTGCTACAAGAGGTAAGACTTATAGCATCTTCTTCTCTTCATGAGCATGTATTTCAGCTTTTCCCTCCGTTGATCGAGCATGCTTTGAGTACTTGATGCCATTGACATGTTGAGCATGAGAATCTACATTGTTGTCTTGTTATACTTGCAAAATCTATGCTCAACTCTTGAATATGTTAATCCCTTGCTTATTGATTCATCCTATATTCTTGTACCGCTGCTTGGGATTGAATATTGAATGAAAACCATAGATGAAGAAGAGAAATGAACGAAAAATTTGATTAGAAACAAAGAATATGGACAAAATCGTACGTTTTGACGTTAAAATGATCTTTCAAAAATTTTTAATACCAAAACCTAAAATGATGTTTCATAAATATTTTTATGTATTTAAGAATTTTAAAAATGTATCTTTGAATCAAAAATTCAAAGAAAATCAAAAGATGAAAAGTCAGATTTTTCACTTGAAAGTCTATGCTCAAGCACACATATAGGAGCCCAAGCGCGCAGAAATTACTATTCATGGCGCCCAAGCACCCAACTTGGGGCCAAATTTTGCATTTTGGGCGCTCAGGGGCCCGTTTGTGCGCCCAAGCGCCCAATTTTGGCCCAAAACTTGTACTCTTGAGTTTTAAACCCTATTTCTTGATATCTTGAGTTCATATCCAATTATTTTAATGTTATTCAAAGTTTCAAAACGTAATTCCACTAGTCCATGGTCGAATTTCCGAAATAATCGATTGATTGAATCCATTTTGGCCTATTGAAATGTTATTGATATTATGGTCTTAGAACATTATGCCTTGCCGGTTTCTTGAATGATTAATTGATTGTCTATTTCATTCTAAAGCCATATGATTGATTGATTGATTGAAACCCATGTGGGGATTTCTTGGGGACCGAACTCGGGCAGTATCGGACTGTCTACTAGGACCCTCAAGCCCCTGATTGTTGGGTAGTTCGGACGAGTTCTAGAGGTAGAATTCCGAAGCACTACCCTAAGCACGTACATCGGCTGTGCTTCTTGATTAAATGATTCTCCTTCGGGAGTTGGAGAGATATGGCGAAAAGTATATGTTGAAGATATATAAGGGTGATAGACCTACTAAAAGATTATTTCAGCCTATGGACTTGAATGTGATAATATATGTATACATTGATTGTCTTGAACGTTCCGATTGTTATCCGTATCACATTCTTGTATTGATTTTGATATGCTCATATTCTTTGAAACTCTTATTCTCTTCTGCATGCTATAAATTTTACTGGGTTAGTAGACTCATGATCCCATTTAATATGTAGGTTCTTGAACTTTGAACCGTAAACGATTGAATGATTAATTGGAGCTCCATAGATTGCATAGCTTGGTTGGGATTGTAAACCCTATTGTATTTTAGTTTAACCCATAGTTTTGGGACTTCTGGAGTTAGATTTGTATTTTGGAACCACATCATGATTTTTAGACTCATGAAATGTATAAAATATGGGATTGTATTGATAAGTTAGACTGCTCTATGAAATTTTGGACAGTTTGGTTTGTAACTGTACATTTTGAGAATTAGTTTGGATCGTTTGATGGATTTTATGAATTTAGCTTGAATATTTATGCTGCATTAAGTTTCTGATAGTTTTGGAACTATTTTTTATCCGCAAGTAGCACTTCGGATCTCAGGGCAAAATGCCCCTGAAAATCTGGGGTGTTACAGGAGTGGATGGATGGATGGATTTCCATCCAATATTGTTGCTGACTGCTGTTGTCACGGCTGAGCTCTTTCCATCAGATTTTCTTTGCCTTTTTGCTTCAATTTTAAATTTCAATTTGGTCAACAATAGTGATTATATATTAGGTTGGGTCTTAGCTTGTATTGGGCTTGTTTTATGGGTCATTTGGGCTTGTTTTTGGATCGAGATGTGACGTGAATTTGTAACGTATTGGTTCGAAATATTTTTGAGTACGAAAAATATATTTTAGTTTTAAAACGAAGCTCAATTTTAAAATCCAATGAATTTTTCAAAAATCAACGACTCAAGAATTTTATTTTGGAAATTGTCAGGTGTTACACTCTTCTCCCCTTAAAAGAATCTGGGCCCCAAATTCATATCTTTTTCAAATAGGTACAGATACTTGTTTCGCATCTCGTCCTCATGCTTCCACATGACCTCTTCTACTTTCTGATTCCTCCACAGAACTTTAACTTGTGGTATCCTACGATTCCTAAGCTTACAAACCTAGAAATCTAGGATACGAACGAGCTGCTCTACATAAGTGAGGTCACTCTGGAGAGGTACTTCCGAAGCTGAGAGATATGGAATACGTTATGGATTCCAATTAGATTTGGTGGAAGATCTATTCGATATGCTACAGGACCAATTTGTTGCAAATTTCAAATGATCCTGTATATCTAGGGCTTAGCTTTCCAGCCTTGCCCATTCTCCGAATTCCTTTCTGGAGAGAAATTTTCAGAAACACTCGATCTCCCACTTTAAATTTCAAATCTTTCCTACACTTATCAGCATAGCTCTTCTGGCGATCCTGAGCCATTTTCATGTTCTTTTTGATGACCTGGACC